>JAQZBX010004534.1:0-44139 GCA_029593785.1 Cabassous unicinctus | reverse complement strand
AACCAGCAGTGGCTGCTGCTGCCAGCACCCTCCCCCACACTAAAGGCTCTTCAGAATTCTCGGGCCTCTGGGCCTGCAACTACAGACAAAGGGGGCTCCAGGGATCTACCACCCCAGGAAAGGGGAGAGAGAGGGACACAGCCTAAGGCTGACTCAGGTTCTGACCCACAAATTTGGGCTGTGGTGCCCCACAGGCCCTTCCAGGACAGGTGGGACCACATGGTAGTTTGCCCGGGGAGCTGGCGAAGGACTGGAGAAATCCGACCCTCTCTTCTTGCCTGAACTAATTGTTGAGGACTCCACAGGAGAGGGGAGAGAGAGCCTGGGGCTGACTCGGCTTTTGACTGGCAGGTTTGGTCTGCTTCCAGGCCAGGTGGGGCTGCACCATTGTTTGCCTTGGAGCCTGCAAGGGGCTAAAGATATACAAACCTCCCAATCTCCTCGTCTACTAACAGGGACTGATTGTTGAGGACTCATAGGGGAGTGGAAATATTTCCTAGCTGGGAATAGGGAGGGGGCTCCCAGAGAAGACTGAACTGTCTCAGAAAGTTTGAATTACAAGGCTCTTAGCCTCCAGATAGGAAACTCTATCACATTGATCTGGTCTGTGTCACAACAAATACACTCTGACCAGGCACTGAATTGAGAGCTTCCAAAGAGTGTCATCTCCTGGCAAGCCAAGGAAGTGCACATAAGAAAATTAAAAATAAGTAGGAGAGGCTTTTCCTGGCCTCTATAGTCTCCCTGCCCAAAGCCCTAGGAAGCAACTCTACAATCAATTACTGGGTCCAGTGCCTGGTTTTGAGCAACCAGCAGGACAATCCTAACAATCCAGGTCGAGCCAAAAATCAAAAAGCTGTGGTAACTCACAGCCTCCTGCCACTAAATCCCTATAAAAGAGAAAGAGATTGAGCATCCGAGTAAACTACATCCTAACCAGATGCCTAAACACCAGCAAAAAATTACAAGCCATACTAAGAAAATAGAAGACATGGCCCAAGAAAAGGAATACATCAAAGTCCCACAAGAGATGCAGAATTTGAGAGAATTAATCAGTGAGATGAGCACAAATTTCCAAAATCAAATTAATGAGTTGAAAGACAATATAGTTAAAGAGATAAAAGACATCAAGAAGACATTGAGCGAGCACAAAGAAGAATTTGAAATCCTGAACAGAAAAGTAACGAAAGACACAATAGGTGAGGTCAAAAACACATTTGAGGCATACAGCAGCAGACTTGAAATGATAGAAGAAAGAATAAGTGATACTGAAGACAGAACAGCTAAAATTGAAGAGAGAAAAGAACAGAGAGAGAAAAGAATGGAAAAAATTGAGCAGGGGCTTGGCTCAGAGAGTTGAATGACAACACAAAACACAACAACATACGTGTCATGGGAGTTCCAGAAGGGGAAGAGAAGGGAAAAGGGGCAGAAAGAGTATTTGAGGAAATACTCTTTTGAAAAATTTCCCAACTCTCACGAAAGAAATGAACTTACATGTCCAAGAAGCACATCGTACTCCAATCAGAATAAATGCAAACAGACCTATGCCAAGACACATACTACTCAGAATGTCCAATGTCAAAGACAAAGAGAAAATTCTCAGAGCAGCAAGAGAGAAGCAAACGATCACGTACAATGGATGTCCACTAAGATTTTGTGCAGATTCTCTTCAGAAACCACGGAGGTGAGAAGACAGTGGTATGATACAATTAGGAAACTGAAAGAGAAAAACTGCCAGCTGAGAATTCTTTATCCGGCAAAACTGTCCTTCAAATATGAAGGTGAGTATAAAATATTCACAAACAAACAGAAACTAAGAGAGTCTGCAAAAAAGAATCTACCTTTGCAGAAATATTAAAGGAAGCCTTAGAACCTGAAAGAAAAAGACAGGAGAGAGAGGCTTGGAGGAGAGTATAGAAGAAAGAATAGCAGAAAAGAAAACCAAAAGAGTGAAAAGACAGACATATGAAAAAGAGTAAACAAGATGACATATGAAAACCAAAGAATAAAATGGAGGAAGTAAATAGTGCATTTTCAGTAACATCATTGAATGTGAATGGATTAAACTCCCCAATCAAAAGATACAGGCTGATAGAATGGATTAAAAAAACATGAGCCATCCATATGCTGCTTACAAGAAACTCACCTTAGACCAGGGGTACAAACCAGCTGAAAGTGAAAGGTTGGAAAAAGATTCTCCACGTGATTAGTAACCAGAAAAGAGCAGGGGTAGCTATACTAATATCAGACAAAACAGACTTTAAATGCAAAAATGTTATAAGAGATACTGAAGGCCATTATATATTAATAAAAGGGACAATCCACCAGGAAGATATAAGAGTCATAAATATCTATGCACCTAACCAGGGTGCCCCAAAATATATGAGACAAACTCTGGCAAAACTGAAGGGAGAAATAGACATTTCTACAATAATCGTTGGGAGACTTCAACACCCCACTCACATCATTAGATAGAACAACTAGATAGAAGATCAACAAGGAAACAGAGAACTTGAACAATATGATAAACAAGTTAGACCTAACAGACATATACAGAACACTGCATCCAAACTCAGCGGGTTATACATTCTTCTCAAGTGCCCATGGTTCTTTCTCCAGGACAGACCACATGTTAGATCACAAAGCAGCTCTCAATAAATATAAAAAGATTGAAATTATACAAAGCACCTTCTCAGATCATAATGGAATGAAACTAGAAATCAATAATAGATAGGAAAAAAGTAAATTCACAAATGTGTGGACACTGAACAACACACTCCTAAATAATCAGTGGGTCAAAGAAGAAATTGCAAGTGAAATCAGTAAATATATTGAGACAAATGAAAACGAGAACACAACGTATCAAAACTTATGGGATACAGCGATGGCAGTCTTGAGAGGGAAATTTATAACTCTAAATGCCTATATTAAAAAAGAAGAAAGAACTAAACTCAAAGATTTAACTGAACAACTAGAGAAACTAGAAAAAGAACAGCAAACCAATCCCAAATCAAGAAGAATGAAAGAAATAATACAGATTAGAGCAGAAATAAGTGAAAATTAGAACAGAAAAACAATAGAGAAAATCAACAAAGCCAAAAGCTGGTTCTTTGAGAAGATCAATAAAATTGACAAACCCCTAGCTAGCCTAACAAAGAAAAAAAGAGAGAAGATGCAAATAAATACAATCAGAAATGAAAGGGGGAATTTACAAATGACCTCACAGAAATAAAAAGAATCATAAGAGGATATTATGAGAAACTATATGCCAACAAACTAGACAACATAGATGAAATGGGCAAATTCCTAGAAACACACAACCAATCTACACTGACGCTACAAGAAATACAAGAACTTAACAAACCAATCACATTTAAGGAGATTCAATCTGTCATCAAAAATCTCCCAGCAAAGAAAAGTCCAGGACTAGATGGCTTCACAGGTAAATTCTCCCAAGCATTTCGAAAGAATTAACACCAATCCTGTTTAAACTCTTCCAAAAAATAGAAGAGGAGGGAAAATTACCCAACACATTTTATGAAGCCAACATAACCCTAATACCAAAGCCAGATAAAGATTCTACAAGAAAAGAAAATTACAGACCAATCTCTCTATTGAAAACAGATGCAAAAATTCTCAAGAAAATACGTGCAAATCGAATCCAACAGCATATCAAAAGACTTATACATCACAACAAAGTGGTGATGCTACCAAGAGTCTACCAAGCTTCATTATGGGCAATGATATATTTACTTCACTACAGTAGTGACACCAAAGAGAGGAACTTCAAGATCACTTTAGACGAGAGACAAATTATTGCAATATTTCAATCAATAAGAGAGACTTATTAAATATCAGTGACAAAAATAACCACATGCAGGATTTTAATTCAAATAAGATGGATACAATGTACTAAGATTCACATTTATATAAAGTCATTTATGAAAGAGTATCTTAAAAATTATATCCCTGTCATGACTGCACTTGAGATGCTGTGTAATCACTTAAATAATATAAATAAAACTGTTTTAGTTTCCTAGGCTGCTCAAAGCAATACCATGAAATGGTTTGCCTTAAGCAAAGAGAATTTATTTGATTACAGTTAGAGGTCAGGAAAATGTCTAAATCAAATCATCATCAAGGTGATGCTTTCTTTCCAAAGACTGGCTGCCAGCAATCCTTGGGTCCTCTGTCACATGGCAAGACACATGGCATGATCTGCTGGTCTCTCCTTTCTCTTCTGGGTTTTGCTGCTTTCAGCTTCTTGCTTCCCTGGCTTTCTCCCTCACTCTCTATATTCATTCCCTTTATGAAGGACTCCAGTAACAGGATTAAGTCCCATCCTGAATAAGGTAGGTCATACCTTAACTGAAGTAACCTCATCAGAAGGTCCTACTTAAAATGGGTTCACACCCCCAGGAATGGATTAGATTTAAGAACATGTTTTTCTGGGGTACATACAGTTTCAAAGTACCACAAAAAACAAAGGCAAAAAATCAAATTATTTTAGGAAAAAGGAAAAATAAAATTTTTGCTATACTTCTGAATTATTTTAGTGCCCTTATTAATGCAACAAAAGTCCAGAAGTACACTACCTACCTAAGGATTTGCAAATGTTTATCATTACAGGGTACTGGGGAGTGACCTAGGACCTCATACATGGATAGCAGGCACTCAATCACTGAGCTACAACCACTCCCAATGAGAGAGTGGGTTTTTTTCATTTGTTTTGTTTTTAGGAGGTACTGGGGATTGAAACTTGGACCTCGTACATGGGAAGTAGGCACTCAGTCACTTGAGCTACAGCCACTCCTCAAGTTCAGGAACATCTTGAAGTTTTCGCTACCACTGTTGCCTGTGTGTTTGTGTGTGTGTGTGTGTGTGTGTGTGTGCGTTTCTGACTGCTGTGAACCTTTTTTGGTTTTGAGACTGTACATGATGATGATGTCTGGAGACTTTACATGTGATCTCAATGTAATCAATTATTTTATCTTCTTTGATTAATCAAATATTTTTTCAATCATTGTTAAAGTAAATCAGCCTCATAAATCATTATGTCCAAAACTTATTTTTAAATAAAATTTTGTTGAAGTATATCGTTCATACATGAATATATATAGACAATAATTGTAAAGTAAAAGTTGACTTACAAAACAAACATGCCTATCATCACACAGGGCTTGCATACATCACCCCAACACCAACACCTTGCATTCTTGTGAAATTTTGTTACAAGGTATGAAATAGCATAGTCAAAATATTACTACTAACCATAGCCCGTATCTTACATTTGGTATATTTTGCCCCCAACCCACCTGATTATTAACACCCTGTGTTAGTATTACACATTTGTTGTAGTTCATGAGAGAACGTTCTCATATTTGTCTTGTTAACCACAGTCCATCTTCCACCAGTGGATTCTTTGTGTTTTACATATCCTTGTACAATCCATTCAAAGTGTACACTCAGTGGCTCTCATTTTCATCACAGAGTTGTGCTGTCATCACCTCAATTTTAGAACGTTTTCATTACTCCAAAAGGAAAAATCCCATACCTCCTTATATCCCTGTATAGTTGTCCCTTAGAATTGAAATAGCATCTTTTTTGCCATTGCTGCAAAAATAAAGCAATATTACTGTTAACTGTTGTCCATATGTTACATTAGATATAATTTTCCTGTTATCACATCCTTAACACTTTGTAAAAGAACATTCTTATATTTATACTATTAACCACAATCTTCATCCACCTGTTTTACATACCGTAGCTTATTCTCTAGTTTTAAATACCCTAGATTCTCTAGTTTCCTTTCAAATGACATTTACATTCACGGACTACCCCTTTCAGCGACAATCTCATTTATAAATCAGTTTCCAAAGCGTCTTTTGATGCATCTTCGATGTGTTCTCTATTTTTTGATGAATATGTGACATCCATTTCTATGCTCCCACCACCATGGTTTCTCCCCCAAGAATATCAAATATCAAATCTTTCCCAATTTTCCACTCAGAGGCTTGAGTGGACTTTCTAGAGTTTTCTAGTGTGTGTGTGTGTGTGTGTGTGTGTGTGTGTTTCTGTATAATATGGTTATTCACTCTCCTTTTTATTCCTTCAGGTTCTTAAAGTGTGGGATTAGTATCCCTAAAGATCAGACCATCTTTTGACATGCCTGAATCTGGTCTTCACTCTTTTTGTGGCTGTTGAAAAATTTTATGGTGGCAGGTACTTTAATTTGGATGTATTCTGCTATATCTAGTAAAGACTGGATCTTTCTGGAAATGTCAGCCATCAACTCAACAGGTTATAAATGCTTTGTCTTCTTTTAGTTCATTTTGGAAAGTTTCTATCTTATGCCCCAGTAAAAAGTTGCATCTGTCTACATCTTTACTGATGTCTTCCAGTTTTTGTAGTTCTGATATTGTGTTCTTCTAACTGGCTCCCACTGAAGTTGACTCAAGGTCATAAAATTCATTTTCAGTTAGGCTGGGCTTCTCAAAAATGTGTTATTTTTCCTCCAAATGGGCAGACTTTAGTGCCTAGTTTGTTTCAACTTGAATGAAGTCACATCTTAATAATGACAAAAAATGACTGTGAACATCAGCAGTGCCATCTTGCACAGCAATCCTTGACCAGCTGGGCCTGGTAAAGGTCCCCAGGAGGTGCTACCACTGTCCAGCTCTCTGTCTCCAGGACCAGGGGACACAGAGCCTCACGACCTTCACAGGAACCTCCATGGCCCAATGGCCATTGTGGAACCCCTCAGGTTTCCAGGTTGCTGCTGACCACAACAGCCTTCAGAGAACAGCAAGAACATTCTTTGTCCTGGAACCAAAGCAGTGCCTGGAAACCAGGGCAGACTCCAGTGCGAGTGGGGAAGGGGGAAAACTACAAAACCCTAGCCAAAGTTTTTTTCTTAGGAAGATACTTAGATTACATAAATGTTATATAAAAAAATATAGGGATTCCCATATGCTCCACTCCCTACCCCTCCCACATTTCCCCACATTAACAACATCCTTCATTAGTGTGATATATTTGTTACAATTGATGAACACATATGGAGCACTGGCACCAAGTGTGGATTATAGTTTACATTATAGTTTAAACTTTCTCCCGCACAATTTTGTAAGTTATGACAAGATATATAATGGACTGTATCTGTCACTGCAACGTCATTCAGGACAATTCCAATGTCCCAAAAATGCCCCCATATTTCACCTATTTTTCCCCTCTCCCTCCCCTCAGAACCTCCGGTGGCCACTGCCTCCGCATCAATGATAAAAGTTCTCCTATTGCTAGAATAACAATCAACAGTAAGTCTACTCTAGTCCATTGTTTATTCCCCAATCGTGAGGATTCTGGGATGGTGATGCCCACTCCACCTCTAATTGAGAGGGGGCTTAGATCCCATGGGGCAGATGGATGGGACTATCTTGCTTGCAGTTGTAGACTCTCTGTTCCTTGGGATGGTCGTTGTCCATCATCATCTCCTTGTTAGTTGTCCTGGGTGAGTCAGATCTTACAGTGATTAAAGGCATAATGCCAATTTTTTTTTTAATTAAAAAAATTTTTAAATTTCAAATTCTTTTAATTTTTTATATTTTATTTGTCACTTTTAAAACCACCACTATTATTTCATTTTCTTATTAATTTTATTCAGGTATTTTGTTGGCTTCATTTTTGTAGAAGTTTTGGATCACAGAAGGGTTACAACTGTGGCAGGGGAGGATCATTGGTGCAGGGTGTCCTTGATGGGGGATGTATGGGAGGAGGTTCACCTGGGGCATACCTATAGGCATATGAATGTGTTCAAGCGTTCATGGGGCATTGTCACGGTGGGTAGAGATCCACACAATAACTGAAAGAATATCTAATTCCCACCCTGGGGAGTTCTGCCACATTCTCTAATGGGACAGCAAGAATCCCTAGTACAGGGGCAGTGACCAGTGAAGGAGGATGGACCATTGACAGGCCCTTGATATGGATGACTGTACTTATGGACCTTTTCTTCTGAAATTGAAACTTAGTCTAGTATTATAGGTTACCTAAGATTACCTCCTGAGAGCCTCCTTGTTGCCAACAGTTTTTAAATAGCTTTATTGAGGTATATTTTACGTATCATGAAATTCACCCATTTCAAGTATACAGTTCAATGGTTGTAGTAAATTCAGTGAGTGGTGCAATATTTTCCTCCTGTCTTTTGGTACCCAATGACAGTCTCTGGGGCTAGCATGAAACTACAGCAAGGCTGGGGAAGCATCTGGAGAATCCTGTCCTCCCAGCCTGCAGCTGCTATTAGGGTGGAGTTCAAAGTGGCTCCCCAAGTAGTTTAGCCATAGAGCCATCTCACAGGACTGGGAACAATCTTTGGAGCCCATTTTCTGAAATCCTGACTGAGAACATCAAGTGCTTTAGTCTGTGGCTGTCCATTCTGCTGTGACCCATGACCATAAACTTGGGCAGGCTTCCTGGAGCTCCTGTCCTAGACCTGCTGCTTCAGAGGGTCTCTCAATTCTCACTCTATCACCCAGCTCTAAACTGAGATTCACAGACACTCAGATATAAAGCAGCAGGGAGAAGCCAGAGTATTGCTCTTTGCGGCAATGAATGCGTGGGTTGGAAAAGGCTGCTCCTGCCGGTACCCTTGCCCTCTGCTCAGCTACAGCGTGCCCATGGCTGACAATACTTGATGATGCTTGTTAGGCTGTGACTCTCTGAGGTGATCAGTGGTCACCTTAGAGGAGTCACAATGGCTCTGAGAAGGAAGCATGGCACCATGAGGCATTGTGGAGGCTCTGCAATGCCCAGGCAATCAGCTGGCCTTCCCGTTCTGGGGGGGACTTTCAGGCAGGACACTTAGGAATCCTTTACCACCGGCTCCCAGGACAAGGGGGGCACTGCACTCTCCAGTGGGCATGCCTCCATGTCAGGGTCTCTACAGGTCATTTTTATTCCTGTGAATGCAGTAGCTGGTCTCATTTTTGCATCTGAAATGCACTGCCTACATCTTGTCAGTGCCTTGCCTTCCTCAGGTGTCTCAAATTACTCCTCAGGGAGGCCCTCAACATCAGGACAGACTCTGGGACTGGACATCACAGCCCTTTCACTCCTTGAATGAGTGTCTCTGTGGTGAGTTTCTGGTTCCTGGGTAAGAGCCCCTGCCCTGTCTCTTCTCACCCCACAATCCTAGGAAGCCCTGATTATTTTTGCTGCTTTCCAAGCTGCAGGAGTCAGGGCAATTTAGGGCTCATCAAGGTAGTCTCCCCTACTCTATAGTTGCCTCTAGCAGGCATGAGTTCACCGAGATTAGCAGGGCCATTGTCAAGAAGGCCCATTTTCTAAAGCCATGACAAGCAGATTCCTGGCTTTATCCTGGGTACTCTTCTAGGTCCACCCCGGAGCTATAACCAGGCCCCCTACGACCACCCTTCCAGGGAGCATCAGAACTTACAGTCCTTGTGCTAAGGACCAAGAAGGGGCCTGGCGCGGCCTGGGGTTCTTGACAGGCAGACATTTGAGTTTGCCCAGGCAAATCACGAGGGCAGGAAATTAATTCTGATGACAGGTCAGGGAATGCATGAAGGAACAGGACATTTCAATTTGCTGTTGATCAAGTCGGGGCTGGCAAGGTGAGTAGCTCAAGTGGGGCTAGAAAGCGCGGGGAGGCTGAGCAGTAAAGGACCCCGGGCACCAGGCCGAGGGTCTCATTTCATGCTGCAGAATGAGATCTTGGGGCAAGGCCTGGGCACTTCTTAACTCTGGATTCAGATCATGATGCTCCTTTATCCTGCTCTTCCCCTTCCCCCAAGGCCCAGCCCTGCACCCTCAGGGAACCCTGGTTTCCCACCTGGAGAAGTCCCAGTAACAAAGAGCCCAAGACCAAATGTCAGAAGCCCAGAATGCTACCCAATAGGGTTCCCTGTATTACCCGCTCCCTCAGCCTTGTGTAGATGACGAGCCCAAGGTGTGCTCATGTGTGGCTCAGCATATCCATGCAGTTCTGCGGAGGAGTGCCTCAGCATGTTTATAGAACCACTGTTCTATATCCCTTGCCCTTCCATGTAAATTTTAGAATCGCTTTGTCAAATTCTAAAAAATGCCTGGTGGGATTTTTATTGCCATTGCATTGATTCTATACGTCACCTACAGAGAACTGACATTTTAATAATATTAAATTTTATGATCCATGGTCAAGCTATATCATTCCATTTACTTAAGCTTTCTTCTCAGCAATGTTTTGTATTGCTGTTTATAGGTCTTGCACATGTGTCAATATATCCCTAAATATTGTAGATGTAGATGATATTGTATGTCTTTAAAAATTTTATTTTCTGATTGTTTTTGCTTGAATGGAAATTTTAGTATTGATTCTAGAACATCCAACCTTGGTCAACTCCTCAATTGGTTCTAGCAGCTTTTTTTTGTATATTCCATATGACGTTATATATAAATGATCATGCCATGTAAAAATAAGACACTTTTATTTCTTCCACTCCAATCTAGATGCCTATTTTTTTCAAAACTGTCAACTTAACTGGCATAAATTTGTTCATAATATCTCATTTTAATAATAGTGGAATCAGTAGTGGTGTAGTGTGTCTTCTCTTTATCCTGTTCAATCTGCAGTTACCTTATGGCATATCTGAGAAGAGTCTAAAGAGAAAGTGAAACTGCTATAAAATAGAAATTTCTATCATAGAATTTTGCCTGAAACACTCATGGCACTGCAAAAGTACTTCAATTCGGAAAAAATAATTTTGGCTCTGAGTTTACAATATAGCCTCCTGAAACAAAAAAAATTTTTGCCCAGACTATTTTAGGATGTGTTTTTTTGTCCTCTAGGAGAGCACAGCTTTTCTATTTCCCGATTTTCTTCTCTAGTACTTTAGTATACAAGGAAAAGATGAGACTTTAAGAAATTACTTTTATTAAATCCCAATTATCAATTTGAAAACAGTATTATGAGATCAAAAGCAGATTTCAGAATTTTTACAAATCATTTCGTGGACAGTGATATGGAGAAAAATATTAATTTTTATGTGGCAGACACCACTGCTTTCAAGCGAAAATGTGTGGATTCACATGATTCAGTTATATATATAAATACATATTTAAATATCACTTACATCTTAAACGCCAACTCAGGGGCCTCACCCAACAGTTCTTCCAGCTGTGCTCCTTGGCACACCACAGAATGATGGCCATCTGGGAGCACCACCAATCATATGTATACTCACCAGTCTGCTTTTTTGTCTGGATTCTAAAAAGCTGGGAGCTAAGTAATTCCTCAGGGGGCTCCACTTATTGTTGCTACTGCGTGGACCCCACATATCGGTGACTGCAGACGAGTCACTAAGGATTGACCTCCCGTGGTGAGACCAGGGTCCTGGTGGGTTGGGTCCCGGCCAGCCAGGCTAGATGAGGCCCGGGGCCCAGGCTTCCGGCAGCAGATGCGCCTGTGCCCTTGGAGGGTCTCTGCAAAAAGTCCTCTGCGCGTTCCTGGGAGGCCCTGGCTGCTGGACAAGCGTCCCCAGGTTTCATCCTTTAGGGAGAGGCACCAGGCGGAGCTGGGGGAGGTTTGGCCGGCAGCGCGCGGTGGGGAAGGATCCACTCTGCTGCCCTGGATCGCCGGGCTCCTCGGCAACGCCGCCCGCAACCAACCCGAGGGCCCTGGGAGCCTGACCAGGGTTCAGGTCCCGTGGCTCTGAACCCCTCCGAACCTGCGGGGGCGAAACCGGAAGCAAATAGGTCAACGTCGCAGGTCTTACAGGCACTTCCGGTCCTGATCCCATGGGGTTGGCTATGGAGCCTCAGGCTGATCGCTGGGCCAAGTCGGTAAGGGGCTGCTGGAGCCAAAACGGGGATTTAGCCCTTGCAGGGAGAACTGGCTAGTTAGTAGTTAGCGTCATAGGGCAGAACTAAGGCTCACATGGAAAGGTCTGGCATTGTTCCTGACGGGAGGGTCGGGACTCCTTTCCTGGCAGGGGAAGTTGGGACGTGGCTCTGGGCCCAAGGAGTCAGGATCAGGACCGGGCCAGAAGCCTGCCAGTTTTGTTCTTGGCCCCAAGTATCTGGAATTAGTTCCTGGCACCAAACAAAGGGCTTACATGGCTGAAGGTGCTACTGGGGCCTCCTGATGCCAGCATGTGTCTCCACAACCAGCCCCAACTAGAACTCAGGTCAGAGAGGGCATGGTATTGTCAGGTGGCTGGCCAGCTGCAGAGGGGGAGCTGGTGCCGGGCTTCAGATGGTCCCTCCTCACCTAAGGGACTCCCTGAAAGGTCTCTCATACTCCCTGTGGGATCACTGACAAACTGGATTCCAGCTCACTCCTCTTGACCACCTGTGCAGAGGGAACCGGTGGGGGCAGGTGACTAATGGCTGTGTGCTGAATTTCCAGGTGAACCAAAAATTAAACCACTTGGTGTGTTATTACCTGACTCTAGTAAGAAGATGTGCTCAAAAGGACTTGTGTAGGAATTTCACAGATGCTTCCATCAACTCATAAGTATCCTAGATCATCATTCACCTCATGCCCATGTGAGCCCAACACAACAGTGTTTGAAATGGGAGCCACAAATGTGCTGATCATTTCCTCAAGCCTAAGGGAGGGCAACCCAAGTTTCTTGAAGTATTTCCACAAGAAGAAGGGCCATAGAGAATATCTGCTTATCCATATGTCCACTTTACAGTTGCTAACACTGCTACCAAAATGGGTTGTAGTTTTCTACTGACATTAACCACAGAACATGAGAATACTAAGAGACATTGTAAGAGATTTCTTGTATCCAGACATACTCTTACATACCTTAATTGGGTAGTTGCAACCTGATTTTCCCTTGGTAATTTTGGGGCTGCCTAGGCAAGAATGAAATGTGTAGGGGATTTCCTCTGAAAAGATAGGCTGAAACTCTCAGGCACAAGAAGTTGCTGCCCACAGGTGTGGTTTCTTTTTCTTCAGGGAAGTGTTGTGGAAGTGGTTCAGTTGCCAGATGCCCATACAAGCCAATCTATGACACCAGAGTTTCAAAGAGAGATGTTTTATTGCGGAGCGATGTGTAGGGAAGCAGGAGTTAAGGAGGCCTCAGATCTCTCTTCCTGAGTCATACAGGTTTAGGGTTTTTATGGGGCACTGCAACTTTGGCGGATAATGATTGGTTAGGGTTAATTGGAAGTGTGTAAACCTGGGCCTGAAGACTGAGAAGAGCTGGGTTAAGTATGAGGTTACCCTTTACAAAGTTAACCTAAGTCTAAGAAGTTCATTGATGAGCCAGGTAAGCTTTAGTTAAGTTTACAGCAGTTAGTTTAATTAAACATAAAAGAATAAGTACAAAGACTAAACTAAATAAACAGACTGGCACACACACACAAAACTGGCTGGCACAAATAGATTGCTACCAGGTGTAGCATTGTTGTAAAACTTAAGATAACAAGTAAGGGGTAGAAGTAAAGTAAAATTACATTTACAATTAAAATTTTTTAGTCTGAAGTTGTGACAACAGCAGCTACAAGTTTACAGCCTCAACTTTGCTCTTAAGGCTTTTTGCTTAACTAGGCCCATCCAGATTATCAAGGATAATCTCTTAAAATCAACTGATATTATCTCTTAATCAAGTCTGCAAACCACCTTTAGGGCAACACCTAGATTGGTGTTTTATGAAACACTAATTGGGTAGCATAATCTAAGTCAAATTGATACCTAAACTTTACCATCACAATGAAGGAAAGAAATATGTTTCAGAAAGAGCTGAGGAAAATGTGAAAAGTACAAGTAAGGCAAGTCTTTCCATAAAATATAATATACTAGGGCCAAACCAAAATATTTAAGAAACAAGAGTACTTGAACATCATCCACAACAGTAGGTTTGTATATGTGTAAACGAGAGAGCACAGAATCAAAGTCTTGTCTGGAAAGGTATTAGGATGTAGCCAATTTACCTGGGTACTCTTGATCTGAATCTAAAACCACTTAAGGTTAAACTTCCCCTTAATCAGATGACTTCACGTTGCCTTCTAAAGGTGCAACATATTTAATGAAGGGATTAACTCGACAGGTGTTTAAGAAATGGGTGGGCCACCTGGGGTCTTCAAAACCCTGTGTCTGTGGGAGCTGCTCAGTTGGTCCTGAGTTCTCTGTGGAATCCAGGTGACTCTTCCCACTATGGATCTGAACAGCACTTCAGGTGGTAAGTTCCATCGGCTTCTTTGCTCTGTTATTTATAATGCCAAACGCCTTGCTTTGCATTGTTTAAAAAGTTTAAATCACAAGCATGAGTAGAGGGATAGATTTTAGGGGCTGCCATGTTTTGCAATTCGAATTGAAGAGGGCAGCCAGGAGCCCCATACAAAGGGATTAACTAGAAAGGCATATAAGAAATGAGTGGCTGCTCTCCATCTTCATAAGTCCTGTGTCTTTGGGAGCTGCTCAGTTGGCCCCTGGTCTTTGTGGAATAACTAATATTTTGTTTGTGGAGTAACTAATATTTTATATTTATTAGTTACATGGTTAATTATTAGGAAATACAAATACTTGTTTGACTTAACTTTTTTTCCCCATGAATTTTACTTGTTTTATTTATTTTAATTCATTATCCTAATATCTATTTTTTTCCTATTTCCTTTGTGTGTAATTTTAAGCATTTTCTCTCAGTTCTCGCTTTGGAAACTTAGTTCATTGATTATCGCTTTTTTCTAATAAATATATTTAAACCTGTAATTGTCCAGGTTAGCATGAATTTAGTTGCATCCTTAAAGTAAAAATATGTATTACGCCTTGGACCTGCATGCTTTCACCTGGGAATAAACGTGTGTTTATGTCAGGTTTTTCTCCATTAAGTTATGCTTCATACTTTTCTCCTTTTCTCTTTAACAGGCACAGTACAAAGACAACGCCGGAGATCCAGGCTTGTTTACAGCAAGAGTCAAAAGGATACCCTCCAAGCATGGTTTGATAAAAACCCTTACCCTGAGTTGGATACCAGGGAACGAATTGCCAAAGAAATTGGTGTTTCAAAGTATAATATTCAGGTAGGCATTAGGTTTCTCTTTCATTATCTGTCATAGTCAAGGTCAAGGGAAAACCTGGGTTAAGCACTTTCAATGAATTCTCTTTCTTATGAAGCAGTTTTATTGAGATATATTCACATACCGTACAATCTATCCAAAGTATATTATCAATGGCTTTAGTATAATCACAGTGTTGTGCCTTCATCACCACAAAAAATGTTTTGAACAATTTCATTACTCCAAAAAGAAAAACTCCACACCCCTTAGCAATCACCTCTTAATCCCTCTATCCTTCCCCAGCCCTACATAACCACTAATGTAATTTCATCTTTATAAATTGATTTATATTTACATTTTATATAAATGGAATCATACTCTATGTAGTTCTTTGTGTCTGGTTTCTTTCGCTTAGCGAAATGGTGTGTTTTGTCTGATACATTTTGTAACATTAACATACATTTGTTCAGTTTCAAAATGTAACAGTCTTATATATGCAGTATTACCCATATTCATATTTCACATGAGGTTTTACTATGCTACACAGTCCCAGGTCACATTTTTTAGCTTTCCTTTTAGTAATATACGTGACCTTAGACTTTCTTTTAACCATTGTCATACCCATATAACAGAACTGATAGTTAAAAATATTATGTTGTGTTTTCACCTTTTCTATTCATTTCCTAAGGTTAATACACATCCTTTTTTACCAATTCTGCACAAGTTAACCTTCAGTTTCCCGTTCTGTAACCTGATTCTATTTTCTGGTGACCCATATTCAAGTTAATAACTCCATGAGATTAAACAATATATTTAGTTCATAATAGTACAATCGTACCATATTTGGCCTTTTGTGTTTGGCTTGCTTCACTCAACATAATGTTCTACAAGTTCATCCATGTTTTTATATGCTTCATGGCTTTATTTTCTTACATCTGCATAATATTCCATCATGTGTATACATTACAGTTTGATTATCCATTAATCGGTTGATGGTTACCTGGATTATTTCCATCTGTTGGTAGTCAAGAATAATGTCACTTTGAACATTGGTGTGCAGATGTCTGTTCATGTCACTGCTCTCAGTTCTTCTGGGTATATACCTAGAAGTCGTATTGCAGGGCTATGTGGCAAATCTATATTCAACTTCTTTAGTAACTGCCAAACAGTCCTCCACAGTGGCATTCCCACCAACAGTGAATAAGTGTGCCTATCTCTCCACATCTTCTCCAGCACTTGTAGTTTTCTGTCTCAAAGAATTCTCTCATATCAGACATTTTGCTAAGAATGTGTATCCTGTTATATCTTAGAATATTAAACATAAAATAAAACAGGAACTCTTTAGATCTTTTTCAATGGTGGATATATTTATTGTGTATATTTCCTGGTGTGGGAAAGCTTTCCTGATAGGAGATAATTAAATCATATTTTGAGATTTAGAGAGACAGAAAATTGGATCACTATGATAATGTTATAGTATCATTGATACTGGAATACAATATGCAGAATGATGCATAACATATAATGTGGGAACTGGGGAGTAAGTACTCATGTAAGTTACCATTACTCAGGCTTTCTTTTTCTCCTAGTTAATATCTCAAATATGATTGACACACAAGAGTGTTTGGAGTACAACCCTATATTTAATTATTTTGAATAACATAATTGATGTAAAAATGAAACCGCTGAATTTCTTCAGTTTCCATAGAGATAGCTGTAAAGAATTCAATTATGTCAGTTTAAACAGTATTTAAACTGCTGAAGATCAATATCTTAGTTTGTTGAAGGTTGCCAATGCAATATACCAGAAATGGGTTTGCCTTTATAATGGGCATTTTATTAGCAGTAAATATTACACTTCTGAGTTTGCAAAAATGCCTGAGATCAAGGCTTCATCAGAGATGCTTTCTCCCAAAGTTCGGCTGCTAGCAGGTCATGGGCTCCTGCCACTTGGTGAGGCAAGATGGTGGGACTGCTGGTCTCTTTACTTTCTCCTCGAGCTCATCTGTGGGTGATCAGGCATCTCTTGGGCCCTGGTTCCTTGAGCCTCTTGTGGCTTTTCTGTGTTTCTGCAGCTGTAGGCAAACCTGGATGCCTCTCTTTCACATGGCAGGGTCTGTATGGCAGACCTCTCTCTGTGTCACTTTTTTCTTTCTGTGTGTTTTCAGTTTATATAAGACCCAGCAAGAGGGCGGAGACCCAACTGACGTAGACCAATCAAAAGCCCCAAAGCAATCTAATCAAGTCATCTAAATTAAAGTTCCCTTAACTGACTTTAATGCAGTCAAAGGGCTCCATATCCAAAAGAATGGGTTAGTTCAAGAATATATTCTTTTCTGGAATTCACAAAATTCAAACTGTGACAATAAAGTAAACACGTGTATTTTTAAAAAAGATTTATTTAATTTATTCCTCCCCCTCCCCCCTGATAATTCCCTCGTGTGTCTGCTCGTTGTTTTGCTTGCTGTGTCTGCTTGTCTTCTCCAAGAGGCACTGGAAATGGAACCCAGGACCTCCCATATGGGAGGTGAGTGCCCAACGGCCTGAGCCACATGCGCTCCCCATTGGCTGCAGTGTCTGCTGGCTTGTGGCATCTAGCTCGTTTGGGTGGGTTTATGGCAGTGCGATGTCCTCTCGTCTACTTTAGGAGGCACCGGGACCCGAACCCAGGACCTCCGATGTGGTATGCGGGCACCCAACTGGCTGAGCCATGTCTGCTTCCAAAAATGTGTATTTTTAAAGAGAAAATTAATGATTTCAGACTTTGTCTCAAATTTATAGTTTCCAATGTACCATTGGTTAAAAGGGCATCCCTCTGAGGGGAGGCTGGGGAGGTCTCAGATAATTTTCTTATCTCCTCATGCATTTTTCAGTCAGGGCTTACTCAAATCTCAGTATTTAAAGTGTATCCTGTGAAAAAACCTGGTGATTGGCTCCCTGAGAGGCACTGGGCCCATTTTATCTGATGGTGAGCAAGGGAAGTCCAGGAAACAGTGTAGGAAGAGGTTGGCTCTGCTGTAGTAGTCACTATTTATTCATTAGTTTCAGGTTTCTACCGGTGTTTAAGACATCTTATCAGAAATATTTTGATTAGTTTATTGAGAACACAGACATGACTTTTTAGCAAAATGCTTGGGATATGAATAGCTTAACAGACACCACTGAATGTAGATTATGTCTTATCATGCATTATTATCTTAGCCCAAGAACACACTGAGAAATAATTAGAAGGTATGTTAGAATTCTGATTCCAGTGATGCGGAAACAAGCAAAGAGTTCAATTGCTTGTCATTGACAATAATTTCAATGCTAGGTATACAGTGTTCTAGCAGCCTCCTTATCTATTACTGGCTGTGGGATGAAACAAGTAGAGGAAATATGGATAAGGGTTAGCCTAGCTGTTTACTATTGGCAATTCTGCCACCCTATTTAAAGGAATTCTTTTCAAAAGTCAATTCCATATGTACTGCATTAATGAATTAGTATTTTCTATGAAGAGATAATGTGGTCCAAGAAAAGACATTCAGATAATTAAGAACAGCTGGAAGAGAGAAAGACAAAGATGTCCTTTGGGAGGCCACACAGTGTCTCCTAAATCAGGAAAATTTCCTGTGGGCTCCATGAGGATGATGATGAAAGAAATGCAGGTCTTTGTTGAGTGCAGATGGTGTGCTCTACTTAATAGCAGGCTAACTTTTTTCAGATGATAACATCATTTTGATGATAATACACTGCCCTTCTCTCATGGATATTTTGCTTCATTGGACTGATGTTTGGGATGATATAGACTGAGTTACCTGACTTTCACATCTTCTTTGCCCACTTAGCTTTGGTTTAAAAACTTCAGAATGAAACAGAGAAGACTGGTTTCTGGATGCTCCTTAGGAAAAGATCAAAACCAGAGACAGGGCAAGCCTCAGCCCTGCACTCAAGGTAAGAACCACCAGTCCAGATGCAGTTCCTCAGTGGTCCCATCGAGAGTAGAAATGCTTCTCTATGTTGGCACAAATTCTCCACAAGGGGTACTTAGCTTAAGACCCAATTACAGGGAAGCGGATGTGGCTCAGTGGATAGAGCCCCCGTTTACCATATGGGAGGCCCGGGTTTGCGTCCCGAGGCCTCCTTGTGAGGGCACGCTGGCCTGAGCGGTGCAGTGGGCTGATGCAGCAACCTCACGGCAGGAAGCGGGTGTGGCGCAATGGATAGAGCACCCGTTTACCATATGAGAGGCCCCGGGTTCGCTTCCCGGCACCTCCTTGTGAGGGCAGGCCGGCTCACGCGGCGCCGTGGGCTGATGTGGCAAGACCTCACAGCAAGAGGGAGATAAGCAGACACAGAGAAGACACGCAGCGAATGGACACAGCAGCACAAGCAGCAAGGGGGGGATAAATAAATTAAATAAATAAATCTTTAAAAAAAAAAAAAGACCCAATTACAGCTTCTTCTGGGCAAAGAAGAAATATAAATATTGTCCTTCTGTTTGGCTGGGACAGATAGGTTCTTGGCAAGGAAAGCTTTGGACTTTATTGTCCTGTTGTAGCTAAGCCTGCAGCTTCCTCTTCTGCTTTCACCTCTTGGGGATTCAAAAGGAGTAAATATATTCAGCCTTATCCTCAATAATTTGTGCTGTTTTGGTTTCGAATGTGAAAACAGGCCTGCACTCTCCCTTTTGTTCCTGTGTTCTCCTTTAGAATACCTACCAGAAGAAGCCAGAAGACTCCAGACATCTACCATGAGATCTCAAACAAGTATCCCAGGTCAAGCCTTTGTGAAGAACCAAAGCCCTGATATTGTTACCAGGGAAGAACTGGCTAAACAAACAGGCTCTCCAGAACCAAGAGTTCAAGTAAGTTCTATGTCTGTGGCACCAAGTGTGTCCTACCGATATGTGGTTTTGCCTCTTGAGGTGTTTTTGGAAAACTCGGGCTATTTTGTGTTATCACAGTGATCTGGGGGGAAAGTATGGGGTGGTAAAAGCCTGGCATTTCAAGTCACATTCCTGCAAAAGGAAGAGTCTCCAAACCAATTTGTCATCCATTGAGAATCACTAGCAGCAAAAAAGTGGAAATGTGAAAGGATTTTGAGAGTCCTTTCTTTCTGGTTTTCTACACCTTGGCAGTGTTGTGAAAGGCTGTTCTATGTATGGTAGGGTATTTTTCAGCATTTCTGGCCTCTATCAACCAGATAGCAGTACAGCTTCTGACCACATTCTTTCTCCCATTTGTAGTAACAACAGCAAAACATCCATAAACATTGAGAAATGTCCTTCGGTTGTGGGCCAAAGTCTCTGCCATGGAGTGCCATCTTTTACCTAAGTTATGGGCCTAGAGGTTTAGTACATGTTAAATGCTCATGCATTATGCAGCATGTTCCAGGATGATCAGCACAGAAACTGTTAACATCCCTAATTTGCATTGATACACCTATGGTAGTATTTCTACATGTTTGCATGAGCCATTCTTCTTATGCACACATCAGTGAAGAGTAGTAAAAGTCATTCTGGTCAGGAGAGCTTGTTTGCTGATCAGTGTTGGAAAGGGCAGATTCTAGAGTTCATGGTTTTTCAGCCAGAGTTTCACTTCATCTGCTGTTGTTCTCTTGGTGTGTTATGAGCTCATTTCATGTGTTTGTATGTATGTAAACTGAACCCATATATGAAATTATTAAATTAAACTCCATAATTAGGAATGAAAAACTGTGCCCATGCAGGTACTTTTCATGTGGATCATAGGAAGTAAAAACAGGGGAAAATTTTGAGGAATGAATTGTTGTGGAGAATGTGGAGACTTCTGTGGCAGGTGCAGTGAATCTCCAAATATGCCCTACAACATCATATGGGGGTAATAGAAAATGATAGAATTCCAGATAATAAAAGGACAGAGAAGTGATGGATAGAGTGTAAAATCCCTGGGTATCTGGTAAATCACTGTAGAATACATCCCATGGTAGGAATCAATGATTTCTATATTATGGATATATTTTAAAGACCAAATTTATATAAAATGTATATATATATATAACAAATAACATTGATGTAAACAAATGCACATATATGCATATGTATTTATATATCATTTTACAAATAAAAAAAATAAA
The DNA here is from genome assembly GCA_029593785.1 of Cabassous unicinctus. Taxonomy (NCBI): domain Eukaryota; kingdom Metazoa; phylum Chordata; class Mammalia; order Cingulata; family Chlamyphoridae; genus Cabassous; species Cabassous unicinctus. Next base: position 23,037 of record JAQZBX010004534.1, on the reverse strand, counting down.
AAATAAAAAAAAAGACCAAATTTATGCAATTATATGTATGTGTACATGTGCATATACATATAAATCCAAATATAAATATAAATATAGATCACTCCAAAATTAGGCCTTCTATAAATAGCCCCTTTGCTTTACATATTACAATATGCAGCTGGAATCTCATGTCTTATCCTTGTCTCCTTTTGCCTCACTTAGAAATGGTTTTTGAACCAAAGCGATCAGCTTTGAACCAAAGCGATCAGCACCCAGGGCAGAGCAAAAGGGAATCCATAAATTCCTTGGGAGATAGCCCAAGTGGGAGCCCAGATCTGACTCCTCAGCAGCACCAGTTTGACCTGTCCACTCTCCCAGGAAATTCTCATCATTTTCTTCCCCTGAATTCCTTAAGAATGAACCCAACATGTCTCACTGGTCTTCCTCCTTCCCATGTGGCCTTTCTTCCTTGGCATCCAGTTGTGGTCAGTGGGGGCCAGGAACCTTGTACCATGAAGGCTCAGCCCATGAAGGCTCAGCCCACGCAGGCTGTGCAGGGAGGAGAGCAGTCTGACTCTCCCCTGACACAGTCTCTGGGCAGGGACATCTCAGATACACAAACGCCTTTCTCACTCCAATACCAGGAAAACTGCCAGGATCACAACGAGCACACTGGCCGGGAAGTACTGCAGTTACAGGACTCTTCTCAGCCTCATCCTGAGAATGAAAAAGCCGAGTTGCTTGACATAGCTCACATCCTGCGATGGTGGGATGAGGGGCGCCTGGCTCTGATTGCAGAATGGGAACCTCCCGAGGGGACACTGGAGCAGGCCGGACACAGTGAGGCAGACCTGTGGCCCAATCAGCTCAGGAGCCATCTCACCCGCTTGACCAACCACACCAGCGATATGTAGAAACCAGAAGGTGTGAGATGAACTCCGTCATCTACAGATTCCACTTAAAGGTACAGACTTCTCTGAATCCGGATGCACGTGAAGAGGCCCCTCCAGGACCCTCCTGGCCCCACCCACCCCTCTGTGAGGTAGAACGTCAGCGGTGTTCCACATGCTTCAGTGCTCCCCAGGGGCTGAGCTTTAGGAGAAGGAAGACGTCCTTCTCATGACCCTGGTCCAGGCCTCCTTTCCTTTGATGTAGAGCCTTTGATTTTGAGAACATTAGTCAGGAACAAGGGCTAATTCAGGAAGGAGAATGAACCACTGGGAACCCAAAAGGAGGCTTTTCTTCTGTCTTTGGGCAGCGGTTGCCTTCTGTCCTCACTTCATGGAGGAAGGGGTTCATTGGAAGCTCTGTCCTGCCTCTGGCAGCTTCAAGAGCAACACTTAGTAGATATGTTTGCTGAATTCTTGATGTAAAAAGCATTTTCATGACAAATATGACTTCATCCCTGTAATCATCATGTTGTCAGCTGTCTGGACAATCCAGGAGCAGTGATGGAACGCATGTGAAGAGAACAGTTCTTAGAGGAACGTATCTGCATTGGTTGACTTTTGGCAAGTTGGGAGGTCAACCTTGAAATTAGCTTACCATGTAAAATACCAGGGGATATGATTTTTCACGATAATTTGAGTTTAATATAGTGAATTTCCTCCCTGTCTGAGAGGTTTTCAAATGGGAACTAGAAATTACCTCAGCATTCACCAATAAGGAATGATTAAACACATTATGATATATCCATAATACTGAGTACTCTCCTCATGTGAATGTATTCATTCCTTTACATGTCTCATGACTAGAAATCTCTGGAAATAATATTGGCAAAACTCTGGGTGTTTGCACATGTTGGGGTTTATGAAATTTGCTTGATTTATTCACTTATTTCGCTCTATTACTACTTCAACTGTTTATTTTGTTATTTTCCTGGAGTACATACTGCAGCTTGAAGATACAAAGGAGAAAGTGATTTTTGTGAAATTAGGTAAGGAATCTTTGAAATGGTGTTTAAAGAATACCACTGAGAGACTTAAAAGAACCCAACAGTAATATGTATGGAATGCCTTCTGCATTTGGCATCAGAGGCAGTAAAGTAGATTATCATTTACAGATTCTTTTTTGGGGAAGTTGAGTTATGGTCCCATTAAAGGGGCAGAAAAGGGAAAAATGAACACACCCTACAGAACTACAGCACTGATAAAGACCCTGGAGGACCATTTATCCAACTCCTTGCTTTTAGAGCTGAAGAAAGAAAAGATTAGCAAGGTGGTGATGGCTCCGAGATGCAGATGGCACAGTATATCCTGACTTTCCTTTGTAAAGCTATTTGCTGATTCTCTGTGCTCTTAAAGAACAGAGCCCAGTTACCAGTACATACATGCTTATTCAAAGATCTGACTGCTTTCCCTCTGATCTTATTTATGTCCTTATCATTTTGGGGACATAGGTTTTTATCATCCTTACAAATTGAAAATTGTCTATTGAATACAAGAAGGTGTTCAAAATGTTATAGAGATAAAAAAAATCCAAAATATTTGGAACCAATTATTTGTAGATAAAAAAGATACTTAGCTTTTCCTTTATAGCAGAGTAGCAAAGAGGACATTTTGCATATAAACAGGCATAAAAAATTCATACTTAAAAAAAAAATCTAACCTTGGCTTGAATTGTGACCCTGCACCCTGCCTAGTACTCTGTGACGTGGCAAGGCCAGGAGGTAGTTCATGTTGCATTCTTAGAGAAAGCCATGAGTCCCTGCACATTTTCATGACCCAAATGGTATATCTATGCTTTGGATTCATCTCCTTTATCAGTGGCAGTGATGCCTCCCTCATGAGGAATAGAGATAATCCATTCCTTTAATAAGCTTCTTTGAAAATTACTGAGGGAAGGTATTTCCATGCCCCGTGGTGGTGGTTTCCATCAGCAGACACTTGGCATCCTGTATTTAGCAACCTCCATATTCTATTTCAGGGCCCAACTGCACATTTGCTAATTTCAATTTTACATGATTCCAGAGAGATACGTACTGTCATTATTTTAGAGGGAGTAAAGTTTATAAAAGAGGAGATAATCTAGAACTTAGTAAGCAAAACTTGAAAGAGGGAATTGAAGCAAGGAACGAGAGAAAGAAGGAAGAAGTAAACATTTGGAAAATATAGTTTAATCACATAGCTATTATTTCTCTAACAAATACCTACTCAAAATTACCTCTATGCAAAAGATTCTAATGAACTTCTACCAAAAACTGAAAAAACAAACAAACCCCAAACAACAACAACAAACCATCAAAAAACCGGTTAATGCAAAACGCCCACATCCTTTAAGCTCCTGCTTGAATGTTTCACACAGTATTCAGTACCACAGTATTCTCTGTGGTAACTCACAGCTGGAAAGAAACCCCCTTTCATCTCCCAGGAGACGTCCATTATGGAAGTGGAGGCAGGAGGTGAGCTGGACAGTTGCCCTCCATCAGTCGGCCTGGGGTGATGTCAGCATTAGAATCTGGGTCTAGTATAAAATGAGAAGGGAAGTAGCAACTGTCAGAAAACAGCAACACCCAGTGAGCTGCCTGGGGGAAGAGGGCCCCGGGAGTGGTGGCCTCCAGAACTTCAGCAGAGGGCAGATCAGTGTCCAGGCAGCCAGGAGCCCAGGTCATTCTCCTCAGGGCCACTCACTCCCCAGACCCTCCTGAAGTCTGCCCCTAATACTCCCCTCCATCAGGAACACAACCACCGCCTTCCTCCTGTCTCCCACTCTGCTCCACCCGTTACCCAAACCCTCTCACTCCCATTTCCACCATCTCATCTCAGAAAGTGCTTAACTGTCAGCCCCACAGGCTTTGGGTCTGGAAGTGCTGAGCCTTCCTCACTGCCAGATGCCAACTTGCAGAGGGCCAGGAAGAGGGAAATACTAAGCAGGGACTCCACAGTCATGTGCCACAGCGCCACCCTATGGCACGTTTGGGAACATTCCCAAGGGGAAATAAAACTAATATGGAATAGGAATATAATGAAAAGCATTTTGGAAAAAACATTGATGGTGCTTAAAAAAAGTACTTTCATCCAGAAGAAAATGGATTTGGATTTTCCTCTGAAAATACAGGTTTAAACCAGACATGATGAAAGACAGTAAATGAAACTGGGCACATGTATCCAATGGGAGAGCGTCTGTGTGTGTGTGTGTGTGCATTTGAGGGCACTTTCAATGATAAATTTGAGTCCCTTCTCGATCATGTGACTCCCTCTCACCTGGGCACAGTGAGCTGAGTCTCCTTGAAAAAAATTTCCTAATGGGTGTGAAATGTTTCCTTATGAAATGATTTTTTCCCATGCGTTTTTGGGATTGCTGGGCTTTGTTCTCCAGGATGTCATACCTTCTTTCTAATGCAGAAAGAAGCTTCTCCTGAGCTCTTCAGTTTTGCTCTTCAATTTCACATAAAGTGAATAATGATTTATTATGTGGAAATGAAAACATTAAAAATAACTAGAGAGAATAAATTCCTTTCTAAATATTCACTTTTTAAAGTTATTCAGAAAATGACAACACTCTAAAGAATGTTACTCTACATTATTGGCTAGAGTTATTGCACATAATGTCTATATAAATTACTACTGAGAAATGTAAAACACATTTCATTAAAAGATAATTACAGTTTAATATTTTATCAAATGTTAACATTACATTATTAAAAATATACACTGTTTTGGTTCAGACTAAAAGTTCTATTCATCAATATTATAATAGACCTCTATAATTTTTATATTAAGAAATCTGATTATTTATACTTTAATACTTATTTCATAAAGCATTAGCAATATAAGCGCAGAGGTATAAAGTACTATCATTGACATGTATATACTTACCATGAGAACATCTCATAATAATTCTAGATCACTGTTTTTCCTTATTCTATCATTAACACCATAAATATCATATCATTTAAAGTTACCATTTTCCTTCAATATTAGATGTTTTAATGTCATTCAGTTCTTCCATGGTCTTCTGGTTACTTGTTCTTGTGAGTTCCAAATTCGTGAGCAGTCCTCTGAATCCTGTTCTTTTAAATTCTGGGCTCTCTCGCAGGCTGGGCGCTGACAGAAAAAATGTTAATGTGATTTTCACCTCAATCATATTTTATTTCTAATATTTTAATGAAGAAGTTCAAAGTCAATATAAAAGCCCCAAGAATATTACTGCTACTAAATGCAATGGCAATAGTTGCATTTGAAATATATTTCTTTTCACTCAGGCCATGGATGCTTTTGAGAACTCTTTCTTGGGTATGTGAGTATAAACAGCCAGAAAAATCTCATAATAGTTTGGTTAATTCGCCATCTTTAAGATGCTAATGAGCTGGGGGACTGTTGAGACTTCGTGAAAATATTACTTTAGCCTGAAAACTAGAAAACTTGACATGAGTAGCTGGCACCAACCCAGTGCTGCTGAGATCTTTTTTTTTCATGCTTTAAAAAAAAATTGCATCCTGGTAATATATACACAACATAAAATTTCTCATTTTAACCACTTTCAAGTGTACAGATCAGAGGTGTTAATAACATTCACAGTGTTGTGTTATAACTACCACCCAGTCCTAAAACTTTTCCAAAACCCCAAACAACTCTCTACCCATTAATCATGAAATCCCTATTACCCACCTACAACCTTACCCCTGGTAATGTGTATTCCAATTTCTGACTTGGTGAATTTGCATATTCTAATTATGTGTGATATAAGTCCAATATTTGCGAAAATTTGTCCTTTGTGTCTGGCCTGTTTCACTCAACATGATGTCTTCAATGTTGATTCATGTTACATGTGTCAGAACTTCATTCCTTTTTATGGCTGAATAATATTCCATTGTGTCTATATACCACAGTTTATTCATCCATCATGGACACCTGGGTTGCTTCCACATTTTGGCAATTGTGAATAATGCTGCTATGAACATTGATGTGTAAATATCTGTTTGAGTCCCAGCTTTCAGAACTTTTGGTTATATCCTTACAAGTTGGATTGCTGGGTCAAATGATTACTTCTATATTTAACTTTCTGAGGAACTGTCAAACTGTTTTCCACAGTGGCTGCACATTTTACATTCTCACCAACAGTGTACGAATGTTCCCATTTTTCCTTATCCTCACTAACACTTATTATTTTCTATTGTTTATTTATTTTTGATAACAGACATTCTAGTGGGTATGAAGTGGTATCTCATTGTGGGTTTGATTTGCATTTCCCTAATACCTAATGATGTTGAGCATCTTTTCATGGGCTTATTGGCCATTTGTATGTCTGTGGAGAAATGTCTATTCAAGTCCTTCTTAATGAAAACTTTCTGAAATGGACTGAGCTGATGACTGCACAACTCTGGGATGAAAGTGAGAGCCACTGAGTGTACACTTTGGATGAACTGAACAAGGCAGGGGACCATATAACACAGTGAACCCCTGGGGAATAATACTGAGATCTTTTGACTTGCTTACTGCCAGTTCCTGTGTCCATATGCATCTTCATACCTCTGACATCATGTCTGTCAGATCAAGCATTTCACAGTCCTCTGCTGGGAAATCATCTGGTGGAGCCCTCTCTTCATATTCCCTGGGACACAGCATAAAGAATGTGTATTGATCCAATGCTTGACATGGAGAGTGGAGGAGGAGGGGTAGGTGAAAAATGTATCAAATGCTGTAAAAAGGCCATGGTGATAGGAGATTGACCACAGGGTGTAGAGTCACTAACTAGTAACACAAACCACCCAACTGTTCATCATAACGAAACCAAGATGGTCAGAGCACTAAGAAGCCCCACAGAATTGGCCACAGCCTTCTGGCATTCACATCTATTTGGAGAGATGGTGGAAACCACAATAAAGCAAAGCACTGCCTGTGTCTTACCCCTGACTGATCTCGCTGACGCGGTCCTGCAGAGGTGTGCCAACATCTGTTCTGGCTACTTCCTCCACCAGGGGATTCTGCTCATTTCTAATGTATTAAACTGTACTCTGCTCAAAGGCAGATTTCAGAAAAGTTATATCATTTATGCCAAAGCTCATTAACAAATTATTTCAATGATTTCCAAAACATTTTTATTTTAAATGATTACTGTGACTTTGCTGTGTATTTTACTCTATTTTTAATTATGTCTTTCTGAGGCATGAAATAAGGGAATTTTCCCAATTCTCCTAATAAGTTCTCCTATTTAATTATACTCACTGCATACCTGGGCATCCTGACACACTCCTGGGGGTGGGTCATGTGGCTTCCGCATTCTCCTGTGTTTCATCCCCTTAATTTTCTGAGGTCTCTGCTCCTCCCTCCCTTTTCTCCAGACATCTCCATTTCTTTAGCAAAAAATCTTTTCCTGAGAAAGTAAGGTCTGTGCAATTCTCCTACATGAGAATTCATGGATGAAGTCACAGGCATTTATCCTTATACCCACTTTACTGATGAGGAAAATTCGGGCGCCATGTCATTGAGTTCCTTGATTAGACAAATAGGAAATAGAGGAACCTAAATCCACATCCAGAGTCTGGGCCGTGCATGATTCCCCCTTGGCAGCAGCTTGGACAGTGAGGAGTTGGTCAAAACTCTCACCTCCACTGTTCCCTGCATGCACTCAAGATCCTCATGCTACCCTGACCTCATAAAACCCTGCAAAGTTCAACACATCACTCACAGGCTGCCGGGTGGGATCTGCGGGATGCCTGGAAGTTACTCTCTGAGTTCTGTGTCCCAGCGTGGCTAGGCCAGTGCTTCTAGCTATTCACTTAGGAGGCAGCCCCTGGGGACCACCCCGTGAGGGGTCCAGCCCCTTCACCTGCCTGTTTTGGGAGCTCCCAATGTCCTTGTTTTTCCAGGAGGCCCAGGCTTCACCTTTCTCCCATCACATCCCAGGCCTGCTGTGACCTATCAGTCTCCAGCAACTTTTTTTGGGGGTTTTCCCTGATGGGGTTTTCCCTGATGGGTTTTCCCTCTAATCAGAAGATAGCAGATTTAGGACAGCCAACTTCCCTTTCTGCCCAATTACTGTACAAGTTTATGTTCTCTCTTGTGTGGACTGGGAGAGAGCTATTATATTTAGCTCTGGAAAACCACAACAATACCTTCTTGAAATCCCTCCTAATGATCCTCACAGTGCCTAGAGGACCACCCACAGGTTCTTTTTCTTTCCTGTCTCTGGAGATTTAGCTGCTGCAAGTAGTAAAATGTTAAGCATATATGAGGATACAGAATTTGGAAGGAAACTCAAATTCTGAGGTCCCTGATAAAGTGTATTTATTTTGGATGAAAGGGGTTTGCAGGTATAAATCTTTTCCTCCCACCCCTGTCTCTGAGAAAAGCCTCTTAGTCCTTCAAGAATCAGTAAAGTCATCACGTGAAGATATTGTGATGAAATAATCTCACACAAAAAAAATATTTCACAAAATATTTTTGTTAGAAAAGTATGTAAAACTTGTCAAATTTCTTCTATCAATGATAGTCTCCTAAATTTGCTACCATGGATGAAAAGATAATAGAACAACTTAAAATTTGTAGGAGAAAATAAAAAAATACATCAGAGAATGTCTGAACTCAGAAATATAATTCCTATATGTAAATTACAAACTGATGGAGTAGATGGGGCAAAATCTCAAAATAACAAGACAAAGCCAAGAACACAAACGACCCAATTGTTAGCAAAATGGATGAAGGAATCTACCAAGGAATGGACTTGGTTGAAACAAATAAAGATTTCCCTTCCTAGAAACATCAGTATGAAGGAATTCAGAAGTTAAAAGAACAAAAAAATTAATTAAAAAGGAAGGAGGACTTATTAATGTTTCATTGAAGGTGATATTTACATATAATCAATACAGAAGAAAAAGAAAGTACTGTATAAATTGATTCATGATTGAGGGATATATAGAACAAGACAAAATTCATCTTTTCTTAGCTTTGCTACCATGGATGGAGACAAAATGAAATTATAAAAATTGTCAGTAGAAATCAAAGTTTCATTGTAATTAGTACCAGTAGTTTAAGGAATCTAAAAGTTCTGATCTCACTCTGAATCTGAGGGCAAGCTTAGAGAAGGCGAAGGCCAATCTTTGATTTTAAAAGGACACCCCAGAAAAATAAACCTGGGGACTCACTTCAGGCAGGAGCCCTTGGTGGTTCACTGGCCTCTGATAGTCCACGGTGGACATGGCAGTGCCAGGGGTAGTTTTGGACTCACCAGGACCTCCTTTCTCCGATAGATGCTGTCTTAATTTTGCTGCCAATGCAATAAACCAGAAGTGAGTTGCCTTTACGATGGAATTTCTTAGGGGAAAATCTTACAGTTCTGAGGCCGTGAATGTGTCCAAATCAAGACATCAGATATGCTTTCTTCTGGAGCTGCAAACTGCAGGTGGGTGACTGGGCACCTGAACCATTAGTCTTTCCCCTCTCCTTCGGGCCTCATCTCTTTCAGCTTCTGGCTAAAGTGGCTTCCTTTCAGCTCCTGTGTTCTGTGATTTCAGCTTCTGGCTCTCTGAACCTTTTATCTCTGCTTCTGGGTCCTTCTCTGTCTTTGCAGCTTTGTTCTGTGTATGCAGTTTTTAATTCCATCAATTATAAAGGACTCCAATAAGAGAACTAAGACCCACTCTGGGTCTTGCAATCTAATCAAAGGAGCTTACCTAACGTGATTAATCAAAAGATCCCACCTATGATAGGTTTTCAGGGACATGAATGGATTAGCTCTGAAGACATGATCTTCTGTGATCCACCCAGCTTCAAACTGTCACAGATGCTCTTTGAATCCTGCTCTAGATGGTACTGAGTACAGAGGCTGTGTCTTTCCAGGAACTTGGAAAGTCCTGGAAGCCATACTGAATTCAGTTTATGTTAGCTTATATTAATTGCTTTTCTCTGTTTGTTCTGGAACTAAGTGAATGAAAACAGATATGAAGTTAAAATTGTCTGGTTGAAAAATTGGGGTGGGGTCTAGATCCTAGTCCACTGAATTAGTGTCTAAAGCTCATAGCCATTGACTCTTCACTGACATATTGATTTCATTTTCAAAACCTCTGATTTTAGATGCTTGTGCTTCCCTTCTCTTTAACTTCTTGATGTGATGGAGGACTGTTCTAAATTGGTTATTTTTTAAACCTTACAATGGGTAATTCATTTGTTCATCCAATACCCCTTATAGGGTTAATGTTATCATTCCAATTTTTGGCCATTATAGAGAACAGTGTTGAGCCTCTCTATTTAGAAATCTTTGCACACTCGTACATAATTTCCTTTTGATAAATTAAAATGATAGAAGTGGATCAAATGTTATGCACTCATTTGGATATCTTCTACTTTACATCTATTTTCTACACTTTAAGATTTCCATATTTTTGTGTATGTTGATTGGAACATTTTATTTTATATACATTTTAGTGTAAAAGCATCATAAAATAGAAAGAGTGTGGAGTCAAAATTAAAATTCCCTTCGCACCTTTGGATCTCTCATTCCAACATCCCAAAAATGATTGTGGTGTTTGAAGTTTTATGTTCCCCAGAAAAGTATGTTCTTACAGTTAATGCATTCCTGTGGGGGCAGACCTATTGTAATTAGTATCTTTTGCTGAGTAGGATCATCGCTTACATTAAGATGAGTCCCACTTCATTCAGGGTGGGTCTTATCCTCTTACTGGAGTCCTTTATAAGAGAATAAAATTCAGACAAAGAGAGGAAGAGAAAGCCATGGAAGAAACTGGAAGCAATAAAACCCAGAAGAGAAGGAGAGACTGGCAGTCACCACCATGTGATAGAGGAGTCCAGGGTCACCAGCAGCCGGGCTTCAGGAAGAAGGCATCGTCTTGATGCGGCCTTGACTTGGACAGTTTCATGGCCTCAGAACTGTAATCTTGTAAACTAGTAAATTCCCATTGAAAAAGCCAACCCATTTCTGGTATATTGCTTTTGGCAGCCCAGCAAACTACAACAGTGTTCCATGCAAACTTCTTGAAATGTAAATAAAGACATACATACACATACTTAATCTAACTATGAGCTTATGTCTCAGTCCTCATTATATTCTTAATGAGATTTAGAGTTAATACTGTTTTTCCCATGTAACAAACATAAATGACAAATAAGCAGACATTTCTATACATGCAACTTATTCTATAGATATGTATTAAGTGCAACATTAGCTGTGTTCAATAATCAGTCACATCAGAAATATTTATGGGAATAAAAAGACTCACCCTAAATACAATGGGTAAACTTGTGGAGTTCAACTATAGAATATAGGTTAGTAGGAGACAGAATGTGGGTTGAGAAGGTGAGCTGATACTGAATGCATGTAAAATGTTTAATAAGGTCAATAAGATAAATGTGCCTGGCAAGAATTTTGAAAAGTAATGCTTCCATAATTGAAGCTGCCTTTTGTCGGCTATTTTATTTTTTGAAGTTGAAATAAACTTTGCTAATTAAAAAAAGACTCACCCATAAGACTCTTCTCCAAGTGGCTTGAAAGGGGCCACACGATGGTGCTCCCATTATGCCTGGGCTGGTTTCAGCATCCAGGACAACTTCACTCACTTTTCCAGTGCCTTGGAAGTGATGTCGGGAAGGCCCGGCTCCACTGGTCCTGTCAACCTGACGCCTGCACATGACCCTCCAGCCTGGTGGTCTAGGGGGTCAGACCTCCTAAACAGGGATCAGGTATCCCAAAGGGAGTGTTCCAAGGGACAGAAAGAGGGAGAGGCCAGTTTCTGCAGTCTGGGGATGAGCACTGTGTGTCTTCCCCCCTATTCTGTGGGTCCCAGTGGTCACCAAGCCCACCTGGCTTCAAGTGGTGGGGACAGGACCCCTCTCAACAGGATAGGATATGGAGGCAAGGCCACAGTTGGTCCTCATTGATCCTTTAGTCAAAGTGACTCAGCCATGGCCCAATTTGCAAGAGTTTGGGCCTCATGGACGTTGAGCCTAAGGCACCTTGATTAATTACCGTGGGTCGTAAGTTGGATCCTCAGATACAGGAGAGGGATAGAGAAACCAACACCCACTGTTGTTCCCACAGCCACTGAGGGTATCAGTGCTGGTGGCCTGAGGTATGACCTCTAAGCAATAGGCACATTTTAATCATGTTATCTAAGTTAATATCTAAGTTAAGAATTTCAAGTAAAATATGTACAGATTCAAGAATGTTAACTTTATCAAATGCAGTGGAAGTAGTTGCCTAGGAAGTAGACTTTTCATTCAATCCTGGGAGTCTTTCAGACTGTTTCATGTGCGTGTTCATGAAGTACCAGCCACGTCTCGCCATCACCACGTTGATGAAGCTGCCATGGCTGAGATGCTAATGAGCAGGGAGACTGTATGATACTCGGGAAAATATCATTTCAGGCTAAAACCTTAAAAACTTGACTTAAGTAGCCAGGGCCAACATAATGGTGTTCAGACCTTCTGAATTTCTTCACTATCATCTTTTTAGTCACATCCCATCTTCTCTCATCCGGCCTTGCCCCCTCCCTAGCAGCCACACTAGTGGCCATTCCTGAATTACAATTTCATGTAGCCCTTTCTTCATATACTCCAGAGTATAACATCCAAGTCAGATATATTAGTCTTCTAACAAGGGCAGAGACATGATATTCCTGCAACTCTGACAATACTGCTCAAAGCTCATGGTCCATGCCCATCTTGCCAACATGGGAAATACTCTGTTTTCTGTTTAAGTGAACAATAAAATGTGCTTAAATTCTTTATCATAGGGTGTGACAAATTTGTTGGAACTCATATGCTGATGGAAGCGTGTCCTTTGGGACAACCTCTGTGCAAATAGTTTGCCAGTTTATACAAAGAGCAGTCCTATGACCTAGCATGTCCTCCTCTCAGTCACATGCAACAGAAATGCTTCCGTAATTCCTTCCCAGAAGTCCCAAGAAGCACTGGGGACAGCGGTCACCCTTGTGAGCCCTGTGCTATTCCCACAGAATACTGACTCCCATTCGTCACTTCTATGACATCCCTGCTCCCTTTCTGAGCCCCAGGGGTATAATTGGAATTACCTTCGCCTTTTGAATGCGTAAAAAGACAGCTGCAGGGATTTTTGAAGGGACTGAAATTTCACTGCACAGTTTCTTTACCTGCAATTTCACCATTCTTTAAAACAAGGGTGTCCCAACACTTCAAGGCATGTTCCATGTACAATCCTCCCACCAGGATCCAGCAGCTCAGCTCCAACCACTCAATCGCTGCTCCAGAAAAACCAGTTTCCTCCAACCAACTTTCTAAGTTTCTCTGGATTTGCCTGGAACTTTTCAAAGTGGGCTGCCTAGGCTTCTCATCTAAATGCATTTTACTTTCTTAACACAGTTATATACAATTGCAAAGACAGAAACAGGTGTGTGCTGTTTGAGTCTTTTGTGGACATCAGAAAATTATGTTCCTAACATAATTTATGTTCTTAACCCATTCCTGTGCATGTAAACCTATTGTATGTAGGACCTTTTGGTTAGATTAAGGGACCTTTTAAAGAGATCACTTCAGTTAAGAGCCTTTGATTAGATTGTGGAACCCAGGGTGGTTCCTAATCTTCTTACTGGAGTCCTTTATGAACGGAGGACTTTAAAGCTGCAGATACACAGGAAAAAGGCTAGAGACACAAAGAGGCCCCCAGATGGCTGACAGAGAAGTCACACGTAGAGCAAGAAGCTGAACCAAGGATGCCCGCAGGAGAAGAGAGAGATGAGTGAACGCTGCCATGTGCCTGATCGCCCACAGCTGAGCTCATGGAGAACATAAGCCTGGAGGCGAAGGCAGAGACTCTGGTAGAGCCACCATTGTTCCTTGTCCCATGGCAGGAGTCCAGGATCACCAGCATCTGACCTTTGATGAGCCAACATCTCTGATGATGCCCAGATGTGGACATTTTCCCAGCTTCAGAACTGTAAGCTTTCAACCCAATAAAACCTCACTGTAAAAGCCAAACCTTTTCTGGTATACTGCTCCCAGCAGCTTATAGCAAACAAAAACAAGGTGTTTAAATTAAAAAAAAAATTTAAATATGAGCATGGAATACAGTTTAAAATATTGTCAGCATGTCTGCTGGGGCCATTGTGGTGCAAGCTCTTGACTCTGGGTCTTGGGTAGAAACGGAAGAATAAAAAAAACCTGTCAGAAAACAATGGAACCTCAGTGATCTGACTCAGGAAGAGGGGAGCTTGGGCTGGGGGCCTCCAGGACCTTCAGCAAAGGGCAGAGCCGGTGCCCAGGCAGCCAAGGAGTCCCCAGTCCTTCCCTTAGGGCCAGATCCATCCCGTGCTCTCCTGATGTCTGACCCTCCCCTCTATTAGGAATAGATGTCACTTTCTTCCCTTCTCTGCTATTCTCCTTGCCACCCCGCCCCACTCCCACATCAACCAACCCAGTCCCAGAAATGGCTTCAATGTCAGCCTCACCTGGCTCAGGTCTGAACCTCCCTCACTGTCAGAGTCAGACTTAGAGAGAGCCATAGTGTAGGGAAGGCTGAGCCCTGACGCCACATTCATGTGCCACAGTGACAACCCTATGGCAGGTTTGAGAACGTTCAAATGAGGAAGTGAAAACTGATAGAAAATAGAAATTTCTATCATGAAAAGCCTTTTGTTGGAAATATACACTGCACTGCAAAAGGAGTCAATTCAGAACATGATCACTTTGTCTCTTACCCTAAAAATATATGTTTAAACCATGCATGATGAAACAGGAAATGAGCCTGTGCCCCCTGGATACACAGGAGAGGATGTGTGTGAGTGCGTGTGGATCACAGCCATCTGCCACACTTTGGTCCCAGGTGGACGATGTGGTCATTCTCACCTGGGCACTGTGCTGACTCTCCTGAGAAAACTCTTCTCATGGCTTACAGGGAACCTTGATAACACACATTTTGCCCATACTTGTTTAGGATTGGAGGGCTTCTTTCTCCTCCAGGAGGGCAAACTTCATATCCAGTTCCCAGAGTCTCTTCTGTAGGTCTTCAATTTCCCTTAAGGAGAAGATTGGCAAGGGAAGATGTTAGTAATTAATAAATTCTTGTGCATGATCCTGCTAGCATAGAACTGGAATATGGGGCTGCAACTATTCGTGCTATTAAATCTGAATTATCACATTTTAAAGCAATATATAAAAATGATATTAGAATTCTGTTAGAGTTCATTTTGTAGACCACTAAGAAAGTAAAGAAAAATGTAAATGTGCATCTAATTTCCATAGAACTTACACGCCTGCTTCCTATGAAAGGATGTGGCTCACATGGCCCAGACATGCAAAGGGAAAAACCACTTTTAGTTTAAACTCTAAGTCTTGGGCTGTCATTCAGCATCATCATGCTGTGCTTATCCTCACATTCCAGAATGATAACTCTGCTTGGCAGAGCCAACAAATACATTTAATTTAAAGGGAATAATTATCTGGCTGGATTGTTTGTAGCCAATACAAAGTTAGGTGATAAGTAGTTTCACTGGGGAATCATGTATTGTTGCTGCTGAGTGGGTCCCACATAACTGCACTTGACACAGTCTGTTGGAAGCTCTGCTGGTGTACGTCGCTTAGCCTGCAGGTTTTATGTTGCTATTTGCACTTCTAACTCAAGAATGATTCTACTTTTGCTATATGTCCAGCAGGAGACTACTTGGTTCTTGACGAAGTTTTCAACTACTATATGATTACTTGTTTATCAGCTGCAATTTTTCCCCTATATATTTGTCATGAGAATAAAGGGAAGGATGGACATTAGTCTAGAATGGATGAACATAGGATGGAATTTTATTTGGCATAAAATAGAATAAAGTACAGATACATGCTACAACAGGATAAATGTTGAAAATGTTATGCTAGTGAAAGGAGTCAAACTAAAAAGGCCATATATTGTATGATTCCATTTGTATGAAATGTCCAGAACTGGAAAATCTATAGGACAGTAAGTTGGTTCATGTCTGACAGGCTAGGGGAAGGGGGCCTGGAAATTTATTTTTAATGGATATGTTTTTTTGGTGGGGGAGGGGAGAGCATGATGCAAATAATTCCAAAATTATATGGTTGCAAAAGTTAAGTTTTTGAATATATAACAACCACTGCCTTGGATACTTGGAAGGGTAAATTTTATGTTATGTGGATTTTTTTTCAATAAACTTGTTACAATAAAAAAAGATAAAGTTAAAAAATATCAATGGATAGAAAGGTCATGAAATATTTCACTGTGTGCTTACGTGAAGCTGCAGAGAAAACATTTGGAAAAACAATGAACACTGCATAATTATGTCAAAGTGAAATTTGAAATGTAGTACACTATTATGGAGTTTAAAATCAGTAATGTTAATGCTTGTTAAAATTCTGTATGACACAGTCTGCACATTTTAGATTAAAATAATCTAGTTCCTTATCATATGGAGAGTCAAAGGGTTAGGTCAGGAAAAAATATTTTTAATATGCAATTAATTTGTGGAATCCTTTACATTTTGCAAATGAGGTTATTAAAAATATTGGGATTTTCTTCATAAATAAAGTATGAATGAATAATATGTACAGTGAAGGGATAATAAGGTATAACTTGAGAGCATCCGTTCATTTTCAGATGTTCACTTTTTCTTTTCATTTACTCAAAAAATACCAACACTTTAATGAACATCTCTTTATGCATTGGCCAAGAGATGTGACACAGAATTTCTATATAAATATTACTAAGAACTTAGAAAGGATCCCATTAAAAAACTATTAAAATTTAATGTTTATCAATTACTAACATACTACTAGTAATAATATAATATTCTGTTTTATTAAGTTATATTCATAAATATTTTAATAGTGCTACATAATTACATTAATAAGATATAATTATTTTGATAATAAGTTCATAATATAAGGCTAAAAGTAAAAGGCCAGGCATAGAAATAATTTTTGTACAATTGTAATTTATATGTTTACTATTGGAATAAAGTATAATGAAAGTGAATATTGATCATTACTTTTTCTGTCTTTAATACTGTAATTATTATAATATAATTAAGAGTTACCTTTCCACTTTAATATTAGATGTTGTAACATTGTCCAGATGTTCCATGAACTTTTTGGTGGCTTTTCTATTCACTTCCAGATATGAGAAAAATCTACATATAACTTTTTCCTGCTGTTTTTACATTTGAAATCTCTTGCTGGCTGGATGCTGCAGGAAGATATGTTAGTAGGTTTTTACTTCAATCATGTTTTATTTCTAATATTTATATGAAGAAATTGAGAATAAAATATGAAAAGCCCCAAGAATATTCACTGAATTTAATTGAGTGCAAATAGATACATATGAAATATAATTCTTCCTCATATTTGTACTTGTATAATTTCAATTAATAGCATTATTCATGATGAAATATTTTTTCACATATTACTACACTATTATTCTCTTTTTCATTACACACATACACACATCCTAAGTGAAGTATTTAGATGGATTGAAGCAAATAAAAATATGAAACAGAAAAGCACCCCTACAAAAACTGAAGCATACCTAAAGTCATTATTTACATTTTAGCTTAGCATTCTTATGAGAGTTTGGGGTTTGTTTTTTATTATTTTAAATTCAGCTATTCTTCTTAGGTCCACAGTTCAGAAACCTTCCTCAAAGGACCATCACTCACACTGCCCATGGCCCGGCACTCACTCTAGAGGTAAGGGTGGCTCCATCAGGAATTACCCGAGTTAGTATGTACAAGGCAGCCGGGTCAGGCCCTGGCAGAGGGCTGATGGTGGCAGGAATCCAGGTTCCCCTCTAGGGGGCAGTAAGGGCTGAAGGCAGCTGCCCCGTCAAGGACTGCACATCCCAATCTCCTGCAAGCCCAGGGGCTGCTCTGGGCACCCAGCCTTCCATGCTGGTTAATTTGTTCACAAGCAATTGAGACTTCGGTACCATCTGTGCCTCCTTCAGCTGACCCAGAGGATGCTGGGGCCATAAGATACGAGGAGCCTCCATCCCTGAATAATCGCTGGGAGGAAGCTGCTTCCATATACCATGGCAATGTAGTATCTTTGGTCCTAAAGAGACTCTACCGGTCAAAAATTTTGGATATAGGAACCTATATTTCACTGAGTTCAAATATTCACCAATGTGCAGGGTAGGCTAAACATTCGCTATATTAGAAACCATGCATGTGTCCCCAGGCCTAGTTTTTCTGCCTAGGTCTGGATTTTGGAATGCTGGTGATAAAACTAAACCTGATTTATTATATGACCATCCTGTATAGGAAAAGATTGTAACTTTGGATATGTTTGGTCAACCTTAAGAGATATAACAGGGGGACAGATGTGGCTCAGGTGGTTGGGCGTCCGTCTCCCATATGGAGGGACCTGGGCGATCCCCAGGACCCCAGGCCGTGTCTGCGGGTGCACTGCCAGGCCCCGTGATCCACGCAGCAAGTTGATGACATAACAGGAGAGTGACACAAGGGAGAGCCAAGACGAGACCGCACCGAAAAACCAGGAACTAAGGTGGCACAGGTGGTAGGACGCCTCTCTCCCACATTGGAGGTTCCAAGGATCAAATCCCGGTGAAGACAGGAGAAAGATGAGAAGAGAGGGCAGGAAATGGACACAGAGTCGCTCAGCGAATGGACACAAAAACAGCAAAAACGGGGGGGGGGAATGGATAAAAGTAAATAAATCCTTAAAAAAATGTATAGGGGAGGAAAATATGGACTATAGTTAGTAGTAATACTTTGATGATGCTCTTTCATGATTTGTTAACAAATATTTCACAACAATGCAGGGTTTTTGTGGTGGGGTGATGTGTGGGAGCCCTGTATGATGTTATGCATGTTTGTTTTGTAAGTTCACGATGTTTACTGAGCACTTATAGTTTATTTATGTTCCTGTATGAAGATATACTTCAATAAATTGTTTAAAAAATATTCACCAATGTATTTTTTACATTTACTGGCAAGTTTTAAATATTCCTTTCTCCTTTCATAAGGGTCAGTTTAGGACATGTTCATACATACTCTGCATCCACCCTGAATCTCCACCCCCCACCTCTATTAGACCCTGATTTGTCTCTCTCACCCGATTTCCCTGAGAAATTCCCATTTGTTTTTCAAGGAAAAAAAAATGTCATCCTGTAAGTGAAGATAATGCTATGAAGTAACTCAGAGTGATTTTTCATGGAGCCAAAATGTCCTTCAATTAATTATAAAGACAGTCAAACTTTTTTTTACTTTTAATTGAAATATACTAAACATACAAAAAAATGCACATAAATCTATTGCTTATGATTTTTCATAAACTGAGCCCTCCTGTATGATCACCCCCAGGTGAAGAACTCAACCATTACCTGATACCCTTTTGCCTCTTTCTCTCTTTCCCTTTCCTTTGAGTAGCCTCTGAGTTCTCACACTATAGAAAGGTTTTCCTGTTTTTGAGCTTTACATAAGTGGAATTCTACAGGATGAACCCTTTGTTAACAGGCTTCTAACATTAATTTGAGAAATTTACCCTTAATGTAATCTTTAGTTGTAGATTGTTTATTCATATTGCTGAGTAGTATTTTTCTGTGTACATATGCCATACTTGATTTATCCATCTAATATTCTTAAAGATTCTTTTTGACTATTATGGATAGTGCTTCTCTTTGAATAATTTAATACATGCATAATATGCTTCCATTTGTGTAAGAAAGCAGAGGAAAGAAGAAAAAAGTGCATCTTTTTGTTAAAAACTATCACAGAAAAGCTGACTAGAAAGTAGTAAAATTGATTACCTACAGGCAGTATGTGGGAATATAGTAAAAGGGATATGAGGAGTGATATTTCTGAGTATACTTTCTTGTCCAGTTTTTATTTTGGAACTTTTACTATACTTAAAAGTAAAATTAAATCAACAAAAATGGGGAAAATCCTTTGAAATAGAATAAATATAAAAGAACCAAAATATATTTGAAACAAATTCCATAATCACAAAGGGAAAATAAAAAAAATGAAACAATTCAAGTAACTTTTGACACAGGTCCTTGAATATTTACACTCAGGGTGAAAATAAACAGTCTTGGAATTGGCAAGTTTTCTTAGATATGACACCAAGAGCACAAGAAACAAAAGAAAATATAAATTAGACTTCATCACAATGAAAAACATTTGTACATCAAAGGACTCTATCAAGAGAGTGAAAAGATAATGCACAAAATGGGAGAAAACATTTGCACAATGTATATCTGGTAACAGTCTAGTATCCAGAATATGTAAAGATCTTTCACAACTCAACAAAATAACGCAAATTAAAAATGGGCAAAGGTCTTGAATAGATATTTCTCCAAAGATCTTCATGTGGCTGACAAACCAATGAAAAGGTGTTCAACATCATTAGTCATTAGGGAAATGCTAATCAAAAGCACAATGAAATACCACTTTGCATCCACTGGGAGGATTATAATAAAAAAGAATGCATAAAAATTGTTGGTCAGGATGTAGATAACTCAAATACTCATATTCTGCTGATGCGAATGTAAAATGGTCCAGCTGATTTTGAAAGCAGTCTGGCAGTTCTTCAAAGGGTTAAAAACAGAGTCATAATAGGATCCAGCAATTCTATTTTTCCAAAATAATTGAAGTGTACAAAAACTTGTACACAAATGTTCATAGCAGCACTATACACAATAGCCAAAAAATGAAAACCAAATGTCAATGACAAAGGGAAAAACAAAATAGTGCCAGCATCTGGCTGAATAGTAGAGAGGGAGGCATAAACAGGCTGTGAAAACACAAAAGCCCCCTGTCCCCAGCTGAGAGGCCAGAGCTGTTTGACTCACAGCTCTCTTATTCACAGGAGCTACAGCCTGGAGGATCTCAACATTGAGCTGGGGCCAAGCAAGGATGATGATCCCCAAACAACAAGCTGGAGTAGAAGCCTCCCTCAGATGCCAGTGTCCTCAGGTGCAACCAGGTGAGAAAGATGGGTGTGTCCATGGTGTGGGGGGTCATGGGTGCCTGGGAAAGTCTGTGCAGGGCAGACATCTGCCTCGAGCTCCTCAAACACTACTGCTCTAGTGATATCCACGAAAGCATCGTACGTGTACATGCCACACTAGTGT
This sequence comes from Cabassous unicinctus, assembly GCA_029593785.1. Taxonomy (NCBI): domain Eukaryota; kingdom Metazoa; phylum Chordata; class Mammalia; order Cingulata; family Chlamyphoridae; genus Cabassous; species Cabassous unicinctus. The sequence continues at coordinate 2,043 of JAQZBX010004534.1, read as the reverse complement.
AGCTGCAGATCCAGCACCAATGAGCACAAGTTCAAGATGGACTCTCTGCAGCAGCTTCATAGCCTCAAGCTGGTTCTAAATATATCAAGTGTGATTAACACTTTAGTTCCTGCTGAACCAGCTCCTATTCCGAGCTCTACTCCTGCTGCAAATTGGATGCCAATGCCACCTCAAGCCACTGGTAAGTCACCGAGTGAGCAGAGCCATGAGCTTATGGCACCATCCTTTGCAGGATAAGACCCCAATAGCCAAGGCAGGGGCATCTTCGAGTCCCTGGATGGAGCCTAGAAGGCCAGGAAGGGATGCTGGGACACATTGTCCTGCAGGTCACTGGAGATGACAGCATGAACTAGGTCCTGGAACTGTTCCTGCTGGGAGCAATGCTGACTCCCTCCACCTGTCTACAGCTGCTTTGTGCCAGCCTTTCCACCCACCACTCAGGACAGGGGAACATCACCAACCTGAACATCACTCAGCTCTATGAGGTAGGGGAGGTGGCACCAGGGACATGTTCCAGGAGTAGCCAGGACTTTCTGGGCAATAGCTTCACCTACTGTTCCACTTCATCCCTATGGAAAATGGTGACTGGGGAGACTTAGGTGGGACAGGTCCCTCTCCCTTTGCCCCAGTCCCATGCCCCAGCTCCTATTGGAGGGTTGGTAGAGGAGAGCACATTCCCAGCACCCTCTCCTGATAGCCCCACACCAGTGTGCATTGGCTGAAGGGGGTGGTTCTGACACTTCCCTGGGTCTACCACCCAGCCCGTTCCCTGTTCTGCTCGGTTCCTTGTAGCTCTGCCGTTTCTGCCATGGTTTGGCAGCTGTTGCCCTGAAGAAAAGTCTTATGATGGTATTTCCTTGTGTTAGGCGATTTGAGGTTAGGCTCGTGGAAGTGGAGGTTTGCTCTAGACTGTGTGCTGTTTCCATGAAGGGAGTTATTTTAATAAACCTTATCTCTGGGGAGGGACCAGGAGAAAGGCTAGAGCTCTAGGTGGTAAAGGAGCAGAGCCACTCATTGGCTGGGAGAGAAGGGGTGATGTATTTCTTGGATGATCTCATTGAGTCAGTGTTCAGGCATGATTACAAAATGGCGCTGTTTGCGTTTTGATGCGCAGGATCACAGTGCAGCCTTTTATGATGCTGATGGTCTGTGAACACGAACTCGAGAACACCAAGACATAGCGAGGGTGCCAGGCCAGCTCCCGGACATCAGGGGCTGCCTTCCTCTTGTACATTTCAATGACAAGTGGGGACAGGAGGTGAACTGGAGAATCCAGCTCATCTAGCAGGGCCATCGAGGTGTCTTCTCTCGACTTTGGGTCTAGGGTAAAAATAGAGGAAACAGAAAAACCTGTTAGAGAACAATGGAGCGACAGTGAGACTGAGGGAGGAGGGTGCCTGGGCTGGTGGCCCCTGAACTTCAGCAAAAGGAAGAGTCGGTGTCCAGGCAGCCGGGGAGCCCAGGGCTGCTCCCCTTAGAGCCCCTCCCATCCAAGTCTCACCTGGTGTCTGTCCCTGATCCTCCATCAGGAACAGAAGCCACTTAATGACGTTCTCCTCACCCAGTCCCAGAAACTGTTTAAATGTCAGCCCCACAGGGCTTAGGGTTAGGAAGTGCTGAGCCTCCCTCACTGCCAGATGTCAAGTGACCCACATTATGATGCAATAGCAGCTACTCTATGGCACAATGGGAACAGTCTAACTTTTTCTTGGAGTTACGGGTTCTGAGACCTCGTAAGTGCGAGGCAGGTGCTCAAGCACTGAGCCACTGAGCTATACCCGCTCCGCACTGGGAACATTCTAAAGAGGAAGTGAAAAACTGATATGCAATTTCTATCATGGAAAGCATTTTGGAATAAACATTCTCAGCACTGAAGAAGTACATCAAGTGAGAAAAAATGATTTTGGCTTTTACTCTGAAAATGTTTAAACCGTTTATGATGTAACACAGTAAAATGCACACATTTGGCTCCTACAGGAGAGGGCGCATGTGGGAGTGTGTTTGTGGGCATGTTCATTTGATGCACCTTGGGACCAAGGAGAC
>JAQZBX010004533.1:0-59789 GCA_029593785.1 Cabassous unicinctus | reverse complement strand
ACTATCAATCATAATAATAAATGGATCATTCACACTATCCAACCTAACCACAACCCAAGAACACCTATGACTTATCTTCCCACTGTGACCTCTAACAATAATATGATTCATCTCAACACTAGCAGAAACACATCGAGCCCCATTCAACCTCACTCAGGATGAACCCGAATTAGTATCTGGATTCAACGTTGAATACACAGTGGGGCCATTTGCCCTATTCTTCATAGCTGAATACACCAACATCATCATAATAAATGCACTAACAACAACCCTATTCCTAGGTGCCCTACACAACCCCCTATTCCCAGAACTATTTACAACAAGTTTCATCACAAAAACCCTAATCCTAACCATCACATTCCTGTGAGTACGAGCATCATACCCACGGTTCTGTTATGACCAACTAATGCACCTTCTATGAAAAAGCTTCCTGCCACTGACCTTGGCACTTTGCATACTTCACGTGTCCACCCCAGCAATATCCGCAGGAATCCCACTACACATATAGGAGTATGTCTGACAAAAGAATTACTTTGATAGAGTAAAACATAGAGGTTACAACCCTCTTACTCCTACAGTTGTAGGATTTGAACCTTCACCTGAGAACTCAAAAATCTCCATGCTCCCATGTTACACCACACTCTAAGTAAGGTCAGCTAATTAAGCTATTGGGCCCATACCCCAAAAATGTAGGTTCACAACCTTCCCGTACTAATAAACCCAACTATCTTTACTATCATCCTACTCAACCTATTCCTAGGGACTATAATTACAATAATCAGCTCCCATTGACTACTAATTTGAATAGGGCTAGAAAGGAATATATTTTCCATAATTCTAATTCTAATAATCAAACCAAGCCCTCAATCTACAGAAGCAGCTACCAAATATTTCCTAACCCAAGCAACAGCATCCATACTCTTAATACTAGCCATAATTATTAACCTGACCTACTCAGGCCAATGAACAATCATAAAAATATTTAACCCCATAGCATCCTACACAATAACTGCAGCACTAGCTATAAAACTAGGACTAGCCCCATTCTAATTCTGAGTTCCAGAAGTAACCCAAGGAACCCCACTAATGCCAGGCATGATCTTCCTCATGTGACAAAAACTAGCTCCAATAGCAATCATATATCAAATCTACTCAACCATCAACTTCAACTTAATCCTTACCATAGCCATGCTATCAATTATAATTGGGGGCTGAGGGGGCCTAAACCAAACACAACTATGAAAAATCATAGCCTACTCATCCATCGCACACATAGGATGAATAGCATCTATCATCTCTTTCAACCCATCACTCACAATCCTAAACCTAGTAATCTACCTAACCATAACAATCACAATATTCATCTCATTCATCACCAACTCATCTACTACTACCCTATCAATGTCTCTCATGTGAAACAAAACCCCAATCCTAACTACCATAACTTTAACAACACTACTATCAATAGGAGAACTACCACCACTATCAGGCTTTCTCCCAAAATGAGTAATTATCCAAGAACTCACAAAAAACAACATAATCCTACTTCCAACAATGATAGCCATACTAGCACTGCTAAATCTCTACTTCTATATACAACTAGTCTACTCGCCATCACTAACCATATTCCCATCAACCAACAATATAAAAATAGAATGAAAAATTAAATCAACAAAATTCCCACCTCTAACACCAACCGTAATCATCCTATCTACAATAGTAATCCCACTGACCCCAATAATAATCATCCTAAACTGAGGATTTAGGTTAAACATAGACCAAGAGCCTTCAAAACTCTAAGCAAGTATAAATTACTTAACTCCTGAACTAAAGATTGTGAGACTACACCTCACATCTTCTGGATGCAAACCAAACACTTTAATTAAGCTAAATCCTCACTATATTGATGGGCTCCAACCCCATGAAACTTTAGTTAACAGCTAAATGCCTTAAACACCTGGCTTCAATCTACTTCTCCTGCCCTAAGAAAAAAAGGTGGGAGAAGCCCCAGCAGAGTCTGTAGCTGCTTCTTTGAATTTGCAATTCAAATACCTATCGGAGCCCTGGCAAAAAAAGGACTTAATCTTTGTCTTTAGATTTACAGTCTAATGCTTACTCAGCCATTTTACCTATGTTCATCACACGGTGATTCTTTTTGACAAATCACAAAGATATTGGAACCCTATACTTATTATTTGGTGCTTGAGCTGGAATAATAGGCACTGCCCTGAGCCTACTAATCCAAGCTGAACTGGGCCAACTGGGAACACTGCTAGGAGATGACCAGATTTACAATGTAATCATAACTGCCCATGCATTCGTTATAATTTTCTTTATACTTATGCCAATCTTAATTGGTGGGTTTGGTAACTGACTAGTGCCCCTAATAATTGGTGCCCCAGACATAGCATTCCCACGAATAAATAACATGAGTTTTTGACTCCTTCCACCTTCATTCCTACTTCCACTAGCCTCATTAATAGTGGAAGCCGGGGCAGGAACAGGCTGAACGGTGTATCCACCACTAGCAGGCAACCTGGCCCATGCAGGAGCATCCGTAGACCTCACTATCTTCTCGCTACACCTGGCATGACTTTCATCTATCCTAGGAGCAATCAACTTTATTACCACTATCATTAACATAAAACCCCCTGCCATAACCCAATATCAAACCCCACTGTTCGTCTGATCAGTTCTAGTGATAGCAGTCCTCCTGCTTCTCTCACTACCAGTCCTAGCTGCTGGCATCACTATACTACTAACAGATCGAAACCTCAACACCACATTATTCGACCCTGCCGGTGGAGGTGACCCAATTCTTTACCAACACCTATTCTGATTCTTCGGACACCCAAAGGTGTATATTCTTATCTTACCAGGATTCGGCATAATTTCACACATCGTCTCCTACTACTCTGGCAAAAAAGAACCATTCAGCTATATAGGAATGGTGTGAGCTATAATATCAATTGGCTTCCTAGGTTTCATCGTATGGGTCCACCACATGTTTACAGTGGGCATAGATGTAGACACACGAGCCTACTTTACATCTGCCACAATAATTATTGCCACCCCAACCGGAGTGAAAGTATTCAGCTGATTAGCCACACTGCACGGAGGAAATATCAAATGATCCCCGGCCATATTATGAGCCCTAGGCTTCATCTTTCTATTTACGGTAGGAGGTCTTACAGGAATCATTCTGGGCAACTCATCTTTAGATATCGTCCTGCAAGACACTTATTATGTAGTAGCCCATTTCCATTACGTATTATCTATAGGAGCTGTATTTGCCATTATAGGTGGCTTCGTCCACTGATTCCCTCTATTCACGGGATACACTCTAAACCTAACATGAGCCAAAATCCACTTTATCATGATATTTGTTGGCGTAAACCTGACATTCTTCCCTCAGCACTTCCTAGGGCTATCAGGCATACCACGACGATACTCTGATTACCTAGACACATATACAATGTGAAATACGGTCTCATCTATAGGCTCTTTCATCTCACTCACAGCAGTCATACTAATAATCTTTATAATCTGAGAAGCATTCGCATCCAAACGAGAAGTATCAATAGTTGAACCAACGAACATCGAATGACTAAATGGCTGCCCTCCACCATACCACACATTCGAAGAACCCACCTACATAAAAGTGTAACCAAGAAAGGAAGGAATCGAACCCCCAAAAACTGGTTTCAAGCCAGCCTCATAGCTTCTATGGCTTTCTCCACATGAGGCATTAATAAAATAATTATATAACTTTGTCAAAGTTAAATTATAGGTTGAAGCCCTTTATGCCTCCCATGCCCTACCCACTCCAACTAGGATTTCAAGATGCCACATCACCCATCATGGAAGAATTATTACACTTCCATGACCACACACTCATAATTGTCTTTCTGATCAGCTCCCTAGTACTCTACATCATCACACTTATACTAACAACAAAACTCACCCACACAAGCACAATAGACGCCCAAGAAGTAGAAACAGTATGAACTATCCTACCCGCCATTATTCTAATCCTAATTGCACTCCCATCCCTATAAATCCTCTATATAATAGATGAAATTAACAACCCACTACTAACTATTGAAGCCATAGGACACCAATGATACTGAAGCTATGAATACACAGACTATGATGACCTAAATTTTGACTCATATATAGCCCCAACTACAGACTTAAAACCAGGGAACTCCTACTATTAGAAGTAGACAACCAACTCGTTCTGCCAATAGAACTACCGATCTGCATTCTTATCTCATCAGAAGATGTCTTGCACTCATGAGCCTTTCCATCCCTGGGCCTTAAAACAGACGCAATCCCCGGTCGATTGAACCAAGCCACACTGATATCCACTCGACCAGGACTATACTACGGCCAATGCTCAGAAATTTGTGGCTCAAACCACAGCTTCATACCTATTGTCCTAGAACTAGTTCCATTAAAACATTTTGAAAACTGATCGACATCGATACTTTAAACTCCTTGAGATGCTATAATAGCATTAACCTTTTAAGTTAAAGACTAAGATTGTAATAAATCTCTCCTCAATGAAATGCTTCAACTGCACACATCCACATGATTCACTGTCATCACATCAATACTACTATCACTATTTATCCTCATACAATTAAAATTCACCAAGCACAGCTCATTTTCCCAGCCACAACCCACCACAACAGAGAAACAAAAACACATAACCCCCTGAGAGACAAAATGAATGAAAACTTATTTGCCTCATTCGCTGCACCTACAATAATAGGACTGCCAGTAGTCATACTAATTATCATATTCCCAAGCATTCTATTTCCAACCCTTAAGTGCCTGATCAACAACTGAATCATAGCTATTCAACAATGACTAGTCAATATAATTATAAAACAAATAGTGAACATCCACAACACCAAAGGACGCACATGAGCACTTATACTAGTATCTCTCATTACCTTCATTGGAACAACAAACTTACTAGGTCTCTTACCACACACATTTACCCCAACCACCCAGCTATCCATAAACTTGGCAATGGCAATCCCTCTATGAGCTGGCATAATAGTCATAGGCTTCTGCCATAAAACTAAAGCTTCACTGGCCCACTTCCTACCACAAGGAACCCCAATCCCCCTAATCCCTATATTGATCATTATCGAAACCATTAGCCTATTTATTCAACCAATGGTCCTAGCTGTTCGATTGACTGCTAACATCACAGCAGGCCATCTGCTTATTCACCTAATCAACGGCGCCACCCTTGCACTAATGTCCATCAGCCCTACAACAGCCTCAATCACATTCATCATCCTCATTCTACTCACAATTCTGGAGTTCACCATAGCACTCATTCAGGCTTACGTCTTTACACTCCTAGTGAGCCTGTAAATACATGATAACACCTAATGACCCACCAAACACATGCCTACCACATGGTTAACCCAAGCCCCTGACTACTCACAGGAGCACTATCCGCCCTACTAATAACATCAGGCCTAACTATATGATTCCACTTCAACTCTATAACTCTGCTAATACTAGGCCTAACCACCAACTTCTTAACAATATATCAGTGATGACAAGATGTAATCTGAGAAAGCACATTCCAAGGCCACCACACAACCATCGTACAAAAAGGGTTATGATACAGTATAGTTCTATTCATCGTATCAGAAATCTTCTTCTTCACAGGTTTCTTCTGGGCCTTTTACCACTCTAGCCTTGCTCCAACACCAGAACTAGGAGGATGCTGGCCACCAACAGGAATTCACCCACTAAACCCACTTGAAATCCCACTCTTAGACACTTCAGTCCTCCTGGCCTCTGGTGTGTCTATCACGTGAGCCCATCACAACCTGATAGAAGGCCACCGAAAACACATACTCCAAGCCCTATTTATTACCATTGCCCTAGGGATATATTTCACCCTACTACAAGCCTCAGAGTACTTCGAATCACCATTTACAATTTCCGATGGAGTCTACAGGTCCACCTTTTTCATGGCAACAGGATTCCATGGACTCCACATAATCATTGGCTCCTCATTCCTAATTGTATGCTTCATACAACAACTAAAATATCACTTCACATCCAGTTCTCCTAGTGGGTAATTAGGGACAACGATGTATGGTGTCCCTCCCAATTCCACCCTTTGTTTCCTGGACCTATGAATACTGGCTATGGGACATAGAGCACCACAGATTGGGCACTGATTTAGAACATACACAGTCTCCTGGAGAACCCTGCCCAAACCCTGCAAAATATTGCCTCCTACTTGATGCTATAATTGAGTCTTCAAAAGACCATTCCACCGTTCCATCAGTCCAGTTGCTTCTGGATGATGGGGAACATGGTAAGACCAGTGAATTCCATGAACATGTGCACATGTGCACATTTCCACACATCATTTCCTGTGAAGTGATCAGATACAATGCCATGTGAAATACCACGGCAGTGGATGAGACATGATAATTACACGGATATAGTTTGAAAAAAGCATTCCATTCAGGAAAGGCAAACCCACATATGGAATTTATATTTATTCCTGTTAGAAGAAATCACTGTCATTTCCATGATGGAAGTTGTTTAATGTAATCAACCTGCCACGAGGTGGCAGGCTGGTCACCTCGGGGAACAGTTCCATATCTGGGGCTGAGTGTTGACCTCTGCTGCTGGCAGATTGAGCATTCATCATTGGCTGTAGCAAGATTGGACATGGTGAGGTAAAGTCCATGTTGCTGAACCCATGCATAACATCCATCCCTACCACCATGGCCACTTTTCTCATGAGTGGATGGGGAAAGAGACTGACAAATATCCACAGAATGGGTCATCTTATACACTTGATTATTAAAATCTTCCCCTGCTGAAGTCATCTCTGTTGAGCATTCACATGGGACACAAATATTATCATGGTTTTTGCCTACTCAGAAATGTCTAACCACATACCTTTTCCCCAGGCTTTTTTGTCATCAATGTTTTTAAAACCTGTTCTCTACAAGTTCCTGACCATATATCCAAACCATTGGCAAAAGCCCATGAATCAATATATAAATATATGTCTGGTTAATCCCTCCTTCCAAGCAAAATTAACAACTAGGTGCACTACTTCAAGTTCTGCACACTGAGAAGATTTCCCCTCATCTCTGTCCTTCAAGGATGTCCCAGAATGTAGATGGAATGCTGCTACTGTCCATTTTTTTGGTTGGTACCTGCATATTGTGCAGAACCATCTGTAAAGTAGGACTGAGTTTTCTCTTCCTTGGCCAACTGATTGTAAGGGATTTCCCAAGATGTCATAGTTGTTGATTGGGAAAGGAAACCTAATGTGGCAGGAGTGGTGGCCTTGGGTATTTGGAAAACTTTCTCGTGTAACTTACCTGTGCCTTCAGGACCCTCTCAAGCCCTATCTCATGTAAACCACTTCTATTTTATGGGGGAGTGCTACTGTGCATGCCCAACTTTATGGTTTGGTGAATCAGACTTTATCCAGCTCATGGCAGGCAACTCAGGTCACATAGCAACTTGATGGCCCATGGTTAAGCATTCAGTTTCTACTAAGTCTCCATAGTAGGGATTTGCTCTAAAATCCTAAGGGTCTGCATTGTGATTCTCCTATAGGGGTCTTCTAAAGAATCTAGATGGCATCTCTATTACCCACTGACACTTTCAGCACTACTGGATCTGCTGGCTTATTTAGACCGAGTGGCAGAGCATCTTGTACTGCAGCCTGGACCTGTTGTATAACTTCTTTTTTTCAGGTACCCAATAAAAACTGGCAGCTTTTCTTGTCACTCAGTGAATGAGCCAGAATAATATACCAAAATAAAGAATATGTTTTCTCCATAATCCAAACAGGCCAACTAAGCGTTGTGCCTCTCTCATGGTCATAAGAGCTTTTACCAGATGCAAAAGCTTATCACTCACTTTAGAAGGGATATCTCATTATACCCCACAGCACTGGACAACTAGAAATTTCACCAAGGTGGAATTTTGTTGGATTTATCTCCCATCGTCTCTCACACAAATACCTCACCAATAAGTCTAGAGTAATTGCTACTTCTTGCTTACTAGATCCAATTAAAATACAATGGACTAGTGTGATGACTTGGAGGGAGAGATGATCAAGGTCTCTGTGGGCAATATTATGACATAGGGAAGGAGAGATGGTATACTCCTGAGGTAGGACAGTGAAGACATATTGCTGGGCTTCCCAGATGTAATTAATGTTTCTGGTTGTCATTAATAATGACAATTGATAAAAAAAAATTGGTAGATCAATAGCTGCATACCTGGTACCAAAAGATGTGTTGATTTGCTCAAGCAATGATACAGCATATGGAACAGCAGTTGCAATTGTAATCACAATCTGGTTAAGTTTAAAATAATCCAATATCATCCCCCAAGATCCACTTGTTTTCTGCACAGGCCAAATAGGAGAGTTGAATGGGGATATCATGGAAATTACCACTGCAGCATCCTTCATGTCCTTGATGGTGACACTAATCTCTGCATTCCATCCAGGAATCCTGCATTGCTTTTGATTAACTATTTTGCTATGTAAGGACAGTTCTAGTGGCTTCCATGTGGCCTTTCCTACCACAATAGCCCTCACTCCATAAGTCAAGAAAAACAATGTGGAGATTCTGTCAGTTGCTGAGTATGTTTCTTCCAATTATTCATTCTGTTACAGGGGAAAAAAAACACACAAAATGGGTCCAGAGACCCACTGGACCCACTGTGAAACATACCTGAACTAAAGTTCCCTTGGTCACCTGACTTCTATATGCCCCTACTCTGACTGGTGATGTATTGGGTCTCTTGGAATTAATGTCACTTCTGAGCCAGTGTCTAATAATCCCTGAAATGTCTAATTATTTCATTTTGCCCCATGCACAGTTACCCTGGTCAAAGGGTAATTTTGGCATTTCAACCTCAGGCAAAATCAGCCATCTTTTAGTACATATTTCAGCCAATCATTTGAACAAAGTATTAGAGCACTTTCTAATTCCTCTAGCTACAATATTGAATCCAAAATCTCTGTTTAGTGTATCCATATCAATAAGTTCAGCTGATCCAACTTTATATTCCTTCCACCATTATCTCACACCATTAATATCCATTTGCACACATATGCCCTTGGTTTCTCTATGTATTAATTTGAAAAGTCTTGTAGTTCTTTAGGGGTATAGTGTACTTCTTCATGGGTCACACTTTGAACTTCATCTTTTGGGTCTTGTTATAGTTCTGGAAGGAATGATGGTGGTGGGGATGGATAAGGAGACATTTTAGAAGTGCCTTGCATACCAATTACCTCAGTGCATTCTGCTGCAATTTCATTTGGTGAGACAGGATTAATCTCTTCAGGTGGGAATTTGATGGAAGACTTCTTGGGGCAGACTTGATTTCTGTTAGCTGACTTCTTGGGGCAGACTGGAGGTTGGGTAGTTATATCCTCAGGGCATGGTGGAGGTTAGATGGTCATTTCCTCAGAGTGGGGAGGAGGATGCTTGGCTGTCTTTACTGGGCAAATTATTATAGGTTCATCTGGCAAAGTCTCAGCAATATTAAGGGTTTCATTTTGTCCATTGCCATCATCATCAAACCATATTTCTCTATGCCAATTCTCAGGATTCCATTCCTTTCCAATCAGTGCCTTCACTTTAACAGCAGGCACACTGCAAGGTTGAGATTTTAGTCTCCATTGTAACTTTGCTACTCACTCAATGAGAAACTAGGTCTAGTTTTCAAAGATGACAATTTTGTGACTGGATCAAGCAAGATTTTCTTTCAGGGCACACATGAAAACTTTCACATCATTCGTAGAGCACTTAAATTGCAAACTTGAAGCCTTCAGCTCATATCTTTCTTTGGCAACTCTATCCAGCATACTTAGGAACAGCCAGCCAACATCACTGTACCTTTTAACTCCACAAAGCTCTGTTAAGGTATTAAAAACACTCTAACAGAGTCTTGCCTCATATAAGCATGGATGTAGTCATATCCAGTGATGATATTTTGTGTATCTCTATTTCCAACTCATGCTCTTGACTACCAGTGGTCTTTAATTATTAGAAACAGAGACATTAGTGCCCTTGAATCTAATCAGAGTAGAGTGCCAATTGCAAAACTCCCAGAACCAATTCAGAAATAATAGCCTGTTTCTCAAGAACCACTCCTAGTATCAAGCTGTATTCGTTAGGGATATCTAGGGATACAGAACTGACAGGAAACATTTGTAAATGTATGAGACTTTATCAAATTGTCACACACAACCATAGGGATGCACAAGTCCAAATTCTGTAAGGGTGGCTGGAAGTCCGGGACCCTAAAAATTTCCTCAATGAGGTCTTCAGGAAGCCCTGGTTGTCTGAAATAGAGATGGAACCTCTCTCTTTGAATGCTGAAATCATTTCTCTTTGAAGGCCTTCAATTGTTTGCATGAACCATCACTCATTGCTGAAGGTAATCTCATCAGTTAATTTTGGATGTAATCAGCCATATAAGTAGTCAAATCACTGATGATTAAAGTCCATGAAATGTCCTTGCATTACAATTATTCCAATGCTTTCTGATCGAACAACTCAGCAACATTACCTGGACAAGTTAGCACATTAGCTTAACCAACACAGCTACCTATGAAAGTGACCTTCTAGGTTGGGCCTTGTATTTGTCAGCATTTATGGCTCAGCTGGACTGTCAGAATCCAGTTAGCAATGTGAGTCATACTCAGTAGTTTGTTCCTTGTTCCGGCCCACCAAATGGTGTCATCAATATAATGGATGGAACACATGGAGTCCTCTGGGTACAAGTGGCTTACTCAAATCCTGTCCTATACATTAGTAGTAAAAAGTGGGGGAGTTTTAATACACCTTTACAGTGAAGGTATGCTGTAAGGCTTGACATTGGAAAGCAAGTCAATCCTGGTCATCCTCCTGCAGTGGGATGGAGAAAAATGCATTCACCCAGTCAAACAACACATACCAAACACCAATGGAGGCCATTATGGCTACCATGAGCATCACTATGTCTGGGACCATATATTCCAAAGGGGGCACTTCTGCATTCAAGTACTGATAGTGTAAATTCAGCCAATATCCATTTGCCTGCCTCACTGACCACATTGGGTTATAATGGTTATCAATGATGGAGCAGAGGGCACCTTCTGATAGAATGCCCTTTTTGAATCTAGCAGTGTTATTTTCCCCACCAGGGAGGCAGTATTGTCAATATTGGACAATGTGGCAAGGAGATGGTAACCTAGGCTTACTTGGTCTGCATTTGCCCAATAATCATTGCCAGAATTTGTTGGGATTAGGGACCATATCATGAAACCTTGAGGCTACACTGCAATCTAATCTTTTCCAACTCTCAACCTCTCCTCCCTTAACTTCAAATGACTAAGAGTTTTTTGGAGGAAGGAGTTGGGGATGATACAACCAAGACTCTTCCATTCAGCCTGGTTGATCAGGGTTGCAATGGCACTTTCATCATAAACCTGGACAGCCACAAGAGAATATCCTTTCCAGGCTTTTCTCCATACCTGTCTTTCATATTTCATGTCTTTTCCATAAAAGTGCATACATTTATTTTCATCCCTGATCTACCCCAACTTCAGGTATAGTAGTCTCCATAATACTAACTGGCCTCACTCTAACCTCAATATTAGCATGACTGAAGGTATGACTTGTTCCAGAATGAGAACATATATAAAAAGCCATGATCCAGGAGAGTGTATGCTGTGCAGTGGCTTCCCATCCTGATTAATCTCAATGTGGAACAAGCTAGCCAACTGCCAAGCATTCATGGGGGTTTCACAAAGTCTCATTTATGACTGCCTTCCCTTCATACATCTTAAGTATCCTAACTCCAAGTTGGTATCTCTACCTGAGCTCATAGGGATGAGTGAACCTCCAGTTTAACCCAAAAAGCAATAAATCTGGTGTAGCCCAAGATATTCCTGTACAAGGGGTACTATAAAGCAATTAAAAGAATGGATAAAAAGCATCTTACTCCATAGTTCCCTGTGCACCCTGCTCACTGTGCCAAAATTCTATGAAATGAGCTGCTATACAGTATGTCATGAGAACTCAGGAACAGGCACAATAGACATTCTCAACAAATGATCTCTTTGTAATTTACATAGCACAAAGTGTCCAAAAGAGTGGGAGAGCAGACTCATTAGAGTTCGTCTCCCAAGGAGGACAATTGCTCATGTCAAGGTCTGTAGATGGAAGCTCATCTTGCCCCATTTCATGTCAGAGAGGAGAGATTACTGTGCTGCCCAAGAGTGGCTATTTTTGCACTCCAGGGAGAAGAGGCATGTTATGCAAAGAGCCCACCTTGATAAGCAGCTAGAACTACTTATTCCTTATTTTGGACTTAAGGTATGGTCAGCTGGTTACATTAGACCTAAAGCTCACACTGAATGCAGAATAAGAACACATTGAAACATCTGCAAACAGTAGAAAAGGATTGGGTGTATGCAAGGACTTGGAAATGACCACAAGGTGTGTTTCTGATTTCCCCAGCAAAGGGTACACTGTTAAATTTAGTCATACATTCCATGAATAATTAACACCAATGCCACTCAGTTTCTTCCAAATAATTGAACAGGTGGAAACACTCCCTAAGATATTCTATCAGGCCAACATCACCCTATTAGCAAAGCCATATATGGCAGTTTAAGATTATTTTATGAATCCCAAAAAGAGAAAGACTATGATTGCAAACTAATCTATTCTTCTGGGAGTGATGCCTTTGATTATATTAAATTCAAAGGATTTAAGTTTGCTTGATAAAATCAATTTAGGGCTTTTGATTCAACCACATCAGTAGGGCATAACTCAGATTGAGACCCCACTCCCTTGGTGAGCTTATATAAATGGACAATTACTCAAGAAGACACTAGAAGAGACAGAGCTCTGTCATTTTTGATCCTGGGGTCCCAGAGAGTGATGAGCCATTTGCCTGATAGATTAAAGCTAACCCCCACAGAGACTTAAGAGGAAGAGGAAGCCCAGGAAAGAGAGATCAGATGAAGATCACCTGCTATCTTGCTTCAATACACGGCTGCTGACTTCTTCTTCTTATGGAACCTTGAGTTGAACTTTCTATGGCCTTGTGACTATAAGTTTTTACACCACATAAATACACTTTACAAAAACCAACAGATTTCTTGTACTTTGCATCAGCACACCTTTGGCAGACTAATACAGAATTTGGTACCAAGGAGTGGGAAGTGCTTTTGCAATTACCATAACATTGGAACAGTTTTAGAAATGGATGAGAGGTATGTTTTTGAAGGAATTGTGAGATACTTGATGGAAAAGGCCTAGATTGCTTTGAAGAGACTGTTGGTAGGAATATGGAGCCTAAAGTTATTTCTGATAAGGCCTTATATGGAAATGATGAAATATTTATTGGAAACTGGAGGAAAGGTGATCTGTGTTTTCAAGTTACAGAGAACTTAGCAATATTGACCCTTGATGTTATATGGAAGGCAAGATTTGAAAATGGCAAGCCTGGACTTTTGGCTGAAGAGTTTTCTAATGTAAACTTGGAGAATGCAGCCTGGCCTCTCCTTGCAGTTTACAGCAAAATAGTAAAGGAAAGAGGTGAGCTGAGAGCTGAAATGTTGGGCACAAAGAAATGAGAAAATGATTCTGGAAATTCCAGGCCTCTGGAAATCTAGCCCCCAGACAACAGTGCTCCATTTAAGGAATTAACTTTATGGGTAACTTGTAAGTCATGAGTGAAAATGCAGTTATCTGGGAAAGACTTGTGGAATGTCTTACATTCTGATGGCTTGGACCACTGCTTCCTGCATGCTAAACCAACAAGCTTTTCATGAGATCTGTATGAACAAAGCCACTATCAGTGTGGACAAAAAAGGGACAGTGAGGGAAGAGATGGAAGGGGGAAAGGCATTAAAAGGAAAACCATGGAAGCTGAGGTCTGGAATTAAGATATATCCTTGGGTAAAGAGAGGGACTCCACCAATGTGTTCAGAGAGGGTGAGTTGCCCCAGCACTGAAGAGGGTGGATATTCCAGCCCATTGTTCAAAGAAAGTTTTGTCACTTCAAGCTACAGAGAGGGTGGAGTGCATTCTCTGGTGGTTGTGGAGAGTTAGGTCACCATCCCACTTTTCAAAAAGGTTTGAGCCTGTTCCCCATAGGTTGAGGAGAGTGAAGTCACCACCCCATTGCTCTGAAGTGGGTGGGTTTGTTCCCCATTGATTGCAGTTTGTGAGTTCATTACCCTATTGCTCTGAGGGGGCTGGGTCTGTTTACCATAGATTGAGAAACACCAGGTCACCACCTCACTGTTCTGAGGAGGTTTGGCCTGTAGGCCACCAGAGATTAGGGAGAATGTTGTTGCCACCTCACTGTACTAAGGGGGTTGAGACTCTACACCAGAGATTGGGGAACAGTGTGGTTATCAACCCAATGTTCTTGGGGGATGAGATCTGGAACTTCATCACCCTCCAGATGCTTGATGAGGGTGGAACCAAGAAAATGGCATTTGGGAAAACCTGTGGAAAGGGTGGGTCCCTATGAGCCCCAAGGAGGAGAAGAAACCATCATCTTTAGAACAACTTTTAAAATTTGAAATTTAATGGAGTATGCCCCACATGTTTTCAGAACTGTGGGGAACCCATGACACATGTTTCCCTCCCAGATTCTTCTTACGGTTATGCAAATGTTTGTCCTATGTATATTGGAAGCTGACAAGTTGCTTTTTAAGTTTCACAGTTCTACAGCTACAGTGGACTTTGCCCCAAGACAAACCATTTCTATAACTGATTATGATGTGATTTTGTACATAGCATTGCTACTGAAAAGATTTAAGGTTTTTTTTTTGTTATTATTGTAATGTCTTTCTGGGATTCAGAGAGGGGAGTGTGGAAGTTTGAGATTTTTTTATGAATACCAACAAAGAGAAATGTTGTGTTTGTAAACTAATCTATTCCTCTTGGTGTGAAGCCTTTTCATTATATTAATTTCAAATGATTTAAGTCTACTTGAGAAAATTAATTTAGGGCTTTTGATTTGATCACATCAGTAGGGCATGACTTAGTTTGAGTCCCTACTCCCTTGATGGGCAGATATAAATGGGCACTTACTCAAGAAGACACCAGAACAGAGAGAGATTTGATATTTATTTGTAAATTTATTTATTTATGTTTTTATTTTTAAAGAAGTTTTGATTACATAAATGTTATAGAAAACTAAAGAGGAGTCCAATATAGCTCATCCCCTCTGGCTTCCCCAATTTCACCCATTAAGAGCACCTTTCATTATTGTAGCACATTTGTTACAATTGATGAACACATATTGAAGCATTGCTAGTAACCATGGTTTGTAGTTTATGTTAGAGTTTACAATTTGCACCACATTTGGGAAGGTCTCTATAAGCAAATACAATACCAGGAAAAAGTGTATCTCTAAATCTCCCCCAATGTACCACCATATCATTTTTCCAAAGAATTTCAACCAATTTAAATATCCTCCAACTTTTTCCAATCTAGTGAATAGCATACTCAATAAATAAAGGGAATTTATTTTGTGCATGAGATTAGAGGAGAAAAAAGATTAATGCAATGCCAAATTTTGTTTAAAACCTTTTAAGTTCTTACACAATTTGCAAAAGTTGTTCTTAGAGTTTTTTCAAAGCAAAGCACAATAAAGCTCTGTCATTTTTTATCTTATGCTCCAGAGGGAGATGAACCATTTGCCTGATGGCTTAGAGCTAATCCCCACAGGGCCATAAGAGGAAGAGGAAGCCCAGAAAAGAGAGATCAAGCAGAGATTACCTGCCATTTTGCTTCAATTCATGGCTTCTGACTTTGGTGAGAAGTTTCCTCTTATGGCATTTTGAGTTGGACTTTCCATGGTAGTGTAACCGTAAACTTTTACCACAAATAAATACTCTTTATTAAAGCCAACAGATTTCTGTACATTGCATCAATACCTCTTTGGTAAACTAATATACCATGTAAAGGTATCATAAGAAAAGAAAACTGGAGACCAATATCCTTATAAACATAGATGTAGAAATCCTCCACAAAATACTAGCAAATCAAATCAAAGAACACATTAAAAGAATTAATTATACACAATGATCAAATGGAGTTTATCCCAGGTATGCAAAGGTGATTCAACATAAGTAAATCAATTTATATATTATACCATATTAATAGAATGAAGAAAATAAAATACATGATTATCTCATAAATTTCAGCCACTCAAGATCCAACTTCTGAAACATGAAAAAGAACATATATGAAAAAAAACCCACAGCTAACACCCTATGTAATTGTGAAAGACAATGTTTTCCCTCTAAGACTAGGAACAAGACAAGGATGCCCACTGTTATTCAGCATTATAATGGATGTTCTTGCCAGAATAATTAGTTAATTAGGCAAGGAAAAGAGATAAAACACATCCAAGTTGGGAAGGAAGAAATAAAATATTTCCTATATGCAGACGATATGAGCCTATATTCAGAAAATACTGCAAAATTCATAACAAGGCTCCTAGAGCTAATAAATAAATTCAGCAAAGTAGCAGAGTACAATATCAACAGCCCAAAATCAGTAGTGTTTCAATACACTAAAAATAAACTATATTAATAAAAATTTAGAAAAGAATTCCACTCATAATTGCAACTAAAAGAATAAATCTAAGCAAAGATGTAAAGGAACTGTACACAGCTATCTACAAAACATGGCTGAAAGAAATCATTAGCCATCAGGGAAATGCAAATACAAATACAAATCACTATGAGATACCATTTCCCACCCAGTATAATGACTCTTATCAAAAACACAGATAATAACAAGTGTTGAAGAAGATGAGGAGAAATAACACTTACTCATTGCTGGTGGAGTAGCTGTTATGGAAGAGAGTTTGGCTATTCCTCAGAGAGCTAAGTATAGAACTACCATATGACCTGGCATTCTCACTACTAGGTGTATCTCCAAAAGATTTGAAAGCAGGGACTTGAATAGATATTTGCACACTGATCTTCATAACAGCATTATTCACAATTGCCAAAAGATGAAAGCAATATATATAATATAATATACATGCTGCAGTTTATCCTGGTCTTCACAAGTGATAAACAGTACCTCTGGATGCAAACTTAGTGAAATCAAGAGGTCAAGTTGTGGGATATCTGTTGAGCTCATGAAGGAATCACACAATCTGGTGTCAAAGATATTGTGCCTTTCAAATATGAAGAACTGCTACATGATGAGAAGAGGTGCATAGAGATGGATGAAGGTTCTAAACCTCCAAGTACATTGCTCTGAAGCCACAGTCCAAGTCTATCTGCATTAACTGATAGCACTTGAACCTAAAATCCTCTCTTTATGACAATTCCTTACGGTACCACCTGGGTCAACTTGCTCTTCTTTCCACAGCATTGCAGCTGAAGAGATGGCAGTGCTGTATGGGCCTAACAATGCAACTTCAAAATGTATCAAGGAAAATTGACAAAGCTAAAAAGAAAAAGTGAAATAGACACATCTACAATAATAATGTGAGAAAATATTCCATTAATAATATGTCAGAATAAACACATAAGAAATTAAAACAAATAAAGAGGCTCTGGATTACAATAAGAAAAATAGACTTAAATGACACAAGTCGAGTACTGTACCCAAGGAAAAGCCATATGAAAAATTGATCATATGTAGGCCCATAAAGCACAACTCAACAAAGTATAAAATACTTCAGAGTATACCTGACTAAAGTAGAACTTAGCAACAAATTAGAGAAAAACAAACAATAATTTTTTAAAAAGTAGCCACTATTTTGAAATTGAATAATATACTACTAAATAAACAATAAGTCAAAAAATATTAAAATTAAATTTAGATAAAAATGATACCATTTACAGTTGCATCAAAAAATAAAATTTCCAGTAAGAAATACAAGAAATGATATGTAAAACCTCTGTAATTAAAACTACAAAATATTATTAAGAGAAATGTGAGTATACCTAAGTAAATGGAAAGCTACACCATGTTTATGGATTAGAAAATGCAATATTTTAAAGATCACAACTCTCTACTGTAAATTGTCTATACATTAAATCCAATCACAGTCAAAATTTCAGCAATATATATTTTTAAACTGAGAAGCTTATTCTCAAAGAAAGGCAAAGGTCTGAGAGTAATCAAAGCAATTTTGAAGATGAAAGTAGGTAGACACTGTGTGTTAAATGTTCAGTTCTCTATTAAAGTGACTAAGACA
This sequence comes from Cabassous unicinctus, assembly GCA_029593785.1. Lineage (NCBI taxonomy): Eukaryota > Metazoa > Chordata > Mammalia > Cingulata > Chlamyphoridae > Cabassous > Cabassous unicinctus. The sequence goes on along the minus strand of JAQZBX010004533.1, from coordinate 41,522 downwards.
GTGTGACATTGTTGCTATATAGACAAACTGAACAATGGAACAACAGATTAGAGTCCAGAATATTTACAATATATATATTATATGTATATGCAGATGATTTGATACAGTCTTTCCAGGATGGCACTGAGTCAAATTGATTTCAAATGGGAAAAAATAATATTGACTCCTATTTCACAACACACACAAAATTAAATTGTAGATGGATGCAAGTCCAAATATGAAAGGTAAAAAGATAAAAAGTGTTAGTAGAAAGCATAGAAGGCTGTCTGGACAACTTTGTTTATTGAAGGACACAAAAGATGTTAACTGCATGAAGAAAAAAATTTAAGGTTAATCACTGCAATTCATCAACAGACATTAGTGAAAAGACAACCTAACGGGTTTGATAAGAGGTTTGGAATATAAATGCCTAACAATAAACAAATATTCACAATATGTAATAAAAGTTTATGTTAGTAATTTTAAAAGAAAGTCATACCAATAGAAACATGGTCAAAATTGATTGAATATGCACTTCACAGTGCTATCCAAACAGTCAACATGAAAAGTTACTCAACTATGTAAAGAGTCATGAAAGAAAATGTAAATTAAATATATACACTGTAATAAAACCTGGCACTCACACAGAATATGTGACTAAACCAAAGGAATGTGATTTATGGAACACTGGAATTATCATTATTTCTGTTGGGAATGTACATAAGTATAATTAATATGGGGAAGGTTTTTCTGCATCTCAGTATTGAAAGATAATTAAAAACATTGATGAATTTTGATTACATAAAAATAAAAAATAATCTATATAGAAAAAACATGATAATTAGGGAAATATATTTAAATTGTTTTTATTTTTATACCATTGTTACTATATTAAAATGAAATTTTTAAAATGTTACTTTATTGTTTTTAATTTTTCAACTTTAACTCATTACTTTTAAAAGGATTTTAGAAACCAATAATAAAAGCACTGATAAATCAGTAAAAATGTAGGCAAAGTAATTGAAGAGGTATACAATCATAAAATGGAGAAAATGTATACTAAGCACCTGAAAAATATGGTCAACCTCATTCATAATAAAAATCTGCTGATTAAAAGTACATTGAGATTTACAAAAGTGCAACACATAACAAATCTTTCTTGTGACAAGGCTTTTAGAAAGCAAGGCTGCTAAGAGTACAAAACTGTAGCACTCTATGGAAGGAACATATTTTCACATCTATGAAAATTACAAAGGCATTTCCAATTTGTCACTTGAATGTCTAGAATTTATGCTACAGATATGCCTGATCGAATCCAAAGTGATATATATGGACAATGCTACTCAAGGCAGAATAAGGGACTGACTAAAGCTAAGGAGAAAATATAATGATATGAAGTAAAAATTAAAATAAGGTATAGAAGAGTTATAGATTATGCTAACTTCCATTTAAGCTTTGGAGATAAATTATATACATTCTACTTGCTTATAGCCATTTGCTTATATATAATTAAATACTAGAATACATGTAATTATATTTTTAAAAATCTAGGAAATACATTAAAAAGTAAGGCTAAAAGGAAACACATGATGACAAAGATTAATTTACTAGAAGATAATACGAATGAAATAAAAATTTTATGGGTACAAAAAAATTTTACAGTAGAAACAATTGTATAGATCATTAAATATCAACATATAAAAATTTCATATCTTACAAATAAAGCATGTTTTATATACAGAAGTTGTAATATTTAATCTTGGTCTATGTGCTCCCACTCCACTTTCCTGAGGATGCTACAAATTTCAATGTTCTGTCTGTCCTAGCTGAGTCCTAAATTGCCTTAGGGTCCTGAGAAAATTGCCGCCAAATAACTCTTACATTTGAGATGAAGTATATTTTCAATGACACTCATAGTGCCTAAGGGAGAACAAATAAGGTCTCTAGTTTGCTATTCATTTGAAAATAAATTGCATTAAAACAAAATATTTAAATGTACAAATTGAAACCATAAAACCAATTTAAAAAAAAGATAGTTATAAAATAGTAGGTGTAGGAAAAGTTTTTAAAACATGGTCATTTATAGGTATTAAAATTTGAACTGTCAACAATTAATGTTTTAGTTAATATGGGAGCTAGTTAAGATTGGATGCATGTAGGAAGAGGAGTTTCTTCTCAGAGACAACTGGATAGAATGGATAGAGTTCCCAAAGAAGGCAAAAGTAAAACTGAAATAATTTAAATAGCTTTATTGTTATCAATGTTTGTACAGATGACATTGTGAAAAGACCACTGTGACCAAGTTCACAAAGCCTGTGATTCTCTAAGGAATTGAAAACATATTTTTTCTTCCTTAAAAATTTCTACCTGAACAATGTTATCATTAATGATGTTGGATGATGGCACAGTCAAAAGACAAATCATAGTCAAGTTTGCAGGCTGTATTACAGCATTTTATTCAGGACACCAAGGTTTTGTTGCTGCAAAGGAAGCCATCAGATCATTTGCAAGAACAGAAGTAGCTTCGGGATCATAGGGATGAAAAACACTTTTTACAGCTATAAAAAGGAAGTTAGTTTGAGTTCTACTTATTGGTTTGTCCATGTTTAAGGGAGGGCTTAGCATAGGTGGGCTTTATTTTGCAATGTTTCAAACAATAAACAAGGGGCTTGGTTGGCTCTCTGGGTTGGCTGACTTGGTTGAGATTTCTAACTTCAAAAGATATCAGGAGAGTGTTCAAAGAGGAAGTAGGGGACAGGATTTGGATTATGATGGGTCTCCAGGACTTTATGTACATAATTTTATCAGTAGTAAATTCCATTTTTTCCATGTCTTCTCCAATTTGGATTTCACCTTGCTAAAATATTCAAGAATATATTTTTCACAAGGGTAATCATTTCCTGAGATGGTAGTCAAATATGATTCTCAATTCATGAATCGAGAGATTCATGTCCCTTTATCTGAGAATGTAGCAGGACTCATCAATATGGGAATTTAATATTTTGTTGTTCATTGAGTAGGACTCCACTGACTGAGATAACACCCTATGGCAAGATGGGCACATTCATTTCCTTAGAAGTATGCCAAAGGTGCACATTTTCCCACATATACCCCTACCACTGATACCTACACCAGTAACCCTTCCTTGCCATATTTGACAAAAGAGCATTGCCACAATTGTATTTTCAACCAAAGACTTACAAATCCCGGAGTTCACCTGTTCCTTCCTTCAGCCCTCTCCCCGGTTCTACGGATAGTCCAAACCACCTCATGAACACTACTCAGCCTCACATTCCAGCACCATGGACTCCACTCACATCTCTACACCACCATCAAACTCATCTGCTGCCAAACCACCCCCTTCCACCTGATCATATGTTCTGCCCATATTGAGCATCAGCTCACCACACTCTACTCCCTTTCTGTCTCCAGATAATTTATCTTTCAGACTATATCATTGAGGTCATGTAACATTTGTCCTTTAGTGACTGGCTCACTACACCCAAAAAAGCTCATCTAAATTCATCCATGTTGTCACATGTGTCAATACTTCATTCCTTCTTAGAGGTGAGTAAAATTCTACTGTATGTATATATCACATTTTGCTTATCCATTTACCTATTGATGGACACTTGAGTAGCTTCTAACTTCTAGCAATAGTGAATAATGCCTCTATGAACATTGGTGTGCATATATCTGTTTGTGATCCTGTTTTCAGTTCTTTTCAGTATATACCCAGAAGTCAGTTGGATTGCTGGATCATGTGGAAATTCTTTATTTAGTTTCCTGAGGAACCAAGAAATTGTTCTCCCAAATAGCTGCACCATTCTACATTCTCACCAGCAGTGGTTGAATTTTCCCATTCCTCTGCATCCTCTCCAACACTTGTAGTTTTCTGTTTTTTAATAGTAGGCAATCTAATATCTCATTGTAGTTTTGTTTTGCATTTCTCTAATAGCTGATGATGTTGAACATCTTGGCACAAGGATAAACATAATGGAACATAGGACATTTTTAATGGATTGGAATTGTTCTGAATAGTTTTGCAATGACAGATGCCATACATTACACATTTTACCAAAACCTATAAAATTGCACAGTGCAATGTGTAAACCATAATGTAAAAAATGAATGGTGAGTAGAAAAGCTTCAATATTTGTTCATCAATTGTAACAAATGTACAAAACTCACGTGAGATTTTATTAATAGGGTAAAAAGTGAGAGTAGGACAGGGTGGGCTATATGGGAGTTGCCTTTAATTTTGATGTAAATTTTCTGTAACCTAAAAATTTCCTTGGAAATAGCATTAAAAAAGAAGACACTGGGTAAACATACAGAAGAAATTGTAAGCATACATAAAAAGATAACAGATCTTATGGGGATGAAAGACAAAATGCAAGAAAGTTTTTTACTTTTGTTTTTGGGAAGGTTTTGGCTTACAGAAAAGTTACAACTATGGCAGGGGAAGAACGCTGGTGCAGGTGTCCATGGTGTGATGTGTGGGGAAGCTGTACCTGGAGAATGCCTCAATGGAATAAGCATATATTTATGTCATTGTGGGGTGTTATTTCAGTGGTTAGAGACCCCCAAAATAACCAACAAAATATTAAATTCCTATCCTAGGATGTTCTCTAATAGAGTGGCAAGAATCTCTAGAGTATATAGGCAGTGCCTAATAAAATAAAACAGACCAAAATCCCCGTCCTTGATATTAATGCTTGTACTTTTAAACCTTATTATTGTAAAATTGAAACTTAGCCTAGCAATATCTATTTCAGGAAGAGCTACTTCCTGAAAAACTACTTGGTACTCAAATGTGGCCTTTCTCTAAGCCAAACTCAGCATATAAGTTCACTGCCTTCCCCACTACATGGGACATGACTTCCAGGGATGGACTTCCCTGGCACAGAAGGATTATTACCAAAAGCTATCTAGTGATGCATCTGGAAAAGGGTGTAATATTAAATACAAAAGAGATTTTACACCTAAGAGATTTCAAAGAGTATTGGGAGGTCATTTCAGAGGTTACACTTATGCATGTCTCAGGAGGTTCTCACTAACTGTCACAGTAAACAAAGTCTCAAACAGAGGGTTCCTGCAAGCTCTACAGATATCTTGATACAATAGGCAAGGCACACAACCCCATGAAATCAGCAACCTGTCAGTGGGCTTTACTATGGAATATGTGCTGTAATGGTTAGGATAATGTTTCAACTCAGCCAGGTAATTGTGTCCAGGTGTTTGTTCCAGCAAGCACTGGGCTAATTGTAATACAAGAGCATTTATGGACTTCAATCACCAGTGATTTTACTGCGTGCATGGCTGATTACATCTGCAATAATCAGGGAGATTACATCATCAATAGGTGGTGCTTTTAGCCAATCAGTAGAATAACTTATAAAGGGAAGTGATTTCAACATTCAGAGAGAATTTCCCAGCTTGTCGTTGGACAGGCAACTTCTCCCAGAAACTCATCAACGACCTTTCATCGGACTTTCATCGGAGCTCCAGGTTTGCAGCCTGACTGTGGAACCTATACTTGTGCATCCCCACGGTCACATGAGAGACTCATTTAAAATCTCATATTATTGACAAATATCTCCGGTTGATTCTGTTTCCTGAGAGAACCGTGACTAATACAGCTTGGTACCCGGAGTGGTTCTTGAGGAACAGAGTCTTAAACATGGGATGTCTGAGGTGGTTCTGGGAGTTGTGTAATTGGCTCTCTACTCTAATTGGACTCAGGGATACTAATGACTCCTTTTCCAATAATGAGGTTGCTAACAGTCTATGGCATGAGCTGGCAATAGAGATACAAAAAATAGCATCATTGGATTGACCTGCTTCCACACTTATAAGAAGCAAGGATTTGGGTGAGAGTGTTTTCAACACCTTAACAGAATTTTGTGGAGTAAAAAAATATAATGATGTTGCCTGGCTCCTCCTAGATACTCTGGATAGAGTTACAAAAGAAAAAGATGAGCTAAAGTCTTCAAATTTGAAACTTAAATGCCGCATGGACGATATGAAAGTTTCTACGTGCGATGTGAAAGAAAATCTTGTCTCCTGTAGCTGCAAACTAGAGATATCTGAAAATCAAACTCAGACTCTCATTGTATGAGTAGCAGAATTACAGAGGAAATTAAAATCTAGACCTCACAGGGTTTCTGCAATTAAAGTGAAGGCATTGATTAGAAAGGAGTGGAACCCCGAGGATTGGGATGGAGACATATGGGATGATGATAATATTGGTGGGGATTATTGGAACCCTAAATTCTGCTGAGACTTTACCAGATAAACCTGGGATGGCCTGCCCTGTGGAGACCACACTTTGTCACCCTTGTATCATCCAGCATCATGCCTATCCCAGGAAGTCTGGATATCCTCCCAGCCCTGAGGCAGGTAGCAGCCTAACTCCAGCATGCACTGCACAGCCTCCACCTTGCCCCAGAGAGTCTGGACCTCCTCCCAGCCATGAGACAGGAACCAGCCAATCTCCAGCATGCACTGCCCAACTTCCAGTCTGCCCTGAGGAATCTGTCTTCCAACCCCTGCCTGAAGAGAATAATCCTGTCTCACCAGAAGAAAATGCAAAGGAATGCCCTCAGGTCAGTAGCCTGCAAGACATCTATAATCCTTCTCCTTACCCACACCCCACACCCCTCTTGTCTTTGAGACCCATTACTAGATTAAAATCACAAGCCCCCAAAGGTGAAATACAAAGTGTGACCCATGAGGAAGTATGCTATACTCTGAAAGAACTGCATGAGTTTTCCAACTTTATAAAGACAGAAATCAGAGGAATATGTGTGGGAATGGATACTAAGGGTATGGGATAATGGTGGAAGGAATATAAAGTTGGATGAGGCTGAATTTATTGATATGGGCCCACTAAGCAGAAATTCTGGATTCAACACTGTAGCTATAGGGGTTAGAAAGGGCTCTAACAGTTTGTTTGGGTGGCTGACTGAAGCATGGACCAAATGATGGCCTAACATGTCTGACGTTGAGATGCCTGATTTGCCATGGTATACAATAGATGAGGGGATTCAAAGGCTTAGAGAGATTGGAATGCTAGAATGCATTTACCATTTGAGACCTGCCCACCCACCCAAGGAATGTCCAGAGGACACTCCTTTAACCAGGACTGTAAGGAATAAATTTGTAAGACTCACTCCAATTTCTCTGAAGAGCTCTGTGGTTGCTCTTGTCTGCAGTCCAGATATTACTGTAGGGGTGGTCTGTAATGGAACTGGAATCCTTAAATATTATGGGGATGATCGGATCTCAGCCTGGTAAAAGTCAAGTATTGGCAATTAATCACCAAAGGAAAGGTGGGCGTGGCTACTGCAATGAAAGACAATTCAAAACCGCACACAGAATAGTCTGAGTCACATGGAGTTATGGCGTTGGCTAATGGATCATGGGGTACCCTGAAGTGAAATACATGGGCAGTCTACTAAATTTCTTCTGGATATGTATAAGCAGAAGAGTTCTGGTCAAGTGAGCAAAATCTTAACTCTAATTACAAATGCGGAAAATCACGGCCCCTTAATCAAGTCCCAGACTTGAGACAGTTTACAGACAGAGCCCTTTGAATGAGGAGAAGGCCAGGTCCCCTTGGGGAAGGATTCTGTTAAACTGCCAAAAAATTTATACAGTTAATCTTCCTCCCACCTTTCCCCAGGCAGACCTACTGCCTTTTGCCAGAGAACTGTGCATTGGGGAAAAGGAAATGATCAGACATTTTGGGGGTTATTAGACACTGGCTGAGAAGTCATATTAATTCCGGGAGACCCAAAACATCACTGTGGTCCACCAGTCAGAGTAGGGGCTTATGGAGGTTAGGTGATGATGGAGTTTTAGCTCAGGTCCATCTCACAGTGGGTCCAGTGATTCCCCGGACCCATTCTGTGGTTATTTCTCCAGTTCCAGAATGCATAATTGGAATAGACATATTCAGTAACTGGCAGAATCCCCATATTAGATCCCTGACTTGTGGAATGAGTGCTATTATGGTTGGAAAGGCCAAGTGGAAGCCTCTAGAACTGCCCCTGCCTAACAAAATAGTAAATCAAAGGCAATACTGGATTCCTGGAGGTATTGCAGAGATTAGTGCCACCATCAAGTATTTGAAGGATGCAAAGGTGGTGATTCCCACCACATCCCCATTCAACTCTCCTAGTTGGCCTGTGCAGAAAACAGATGGATTTGGAGGATGACAGTAGATTATCATAAACTTAACTAGGTGGTGACTCCAGTTGCAGCTGCTGTCCCAGATGTGGTATCATTGCTTGAGCAAATCAACACTTCCCCTGGTACCTGGTATGCAGCTGTTGATCTGGCAAATGCTTTTTTCTCAGTTGCCATTAGTAAGGACCCCCACAAACAGTTTGCTTTCAGCTGGCAAGGTGAGCAGTATACTTTCACTATCCTGCCTCAGTGGTATATCAACTCTCCAGCCCTATGTCATAATATTGTCCACAGGGATCTTGATCGTCCCTCCCTCCCAGGAGACATTACACTGGTCCATTATATTGATGATATCTTGTTGATAGGACCTACTGAGCAAGAAGTAACAAAGACTCTAGATTTGTTGGTAAGGATGAGAGATAAATCCAACAAAAATACAGGTTCCTTCCACCTCAGTGAAATTTCTAGGTGTCCAGTGGTGTGGGGCCTGCTGAGATATCCCTTTTAAAGTAAAGGATAAGCTGTTGCACCTGGCACATCCTACGACCAAAAAAGAGGCACAATGCTTAGTTGGCCTCTTTGGATTTTGGAGACAACATATTCCTCATTTGGGTGTGTCACTGTGGCCCATTTACCGAGTGACCAGAAAAGCTGCTAGTTTTGATTGGGGACTAGAACAAGAGGAAGACCTGCGACAGGTCCAGGCTGCTCTGTAAACTGCACTATCACTTGGATCATATGATCCAGCAGATCCAATGGTGCTGGAAGTTTCAGTGACAAATAGAGATGCTGTTTGGAGCCTTTGGCAGGCCACTATAAGGGAATCACAACGCAGACCCTTAGGATTTTGGAGCAAAGCCTTGCCATCCTCTGCAGATCACTACTCCCCTTTTGAGAAGCAGCTTTTGGCTTGCTACTGGGCCTTAGTAGAGACTGAGTGCTTAACCATTGGCCATCAAGTTACCATGAGACCTGAGTTGCCTATCATGAGCTTGGTATTGTCTGACCCACCAAACCATAAAGTTGGGCATGCACAGCAGCACTCCATAATAAAGTGGAAGTGGTATATAAGAGATAGGGCTGGAGCAGGTCCTGAAGGCACAAGTAAGTTACATGAGGAAGTAGCCCAAGTGCCCATGGTCACCACCGCTGCCATGTTACCTTCTCTTTCCCAGCCCACAGCTTTGGCCTCTTGGGGAGTCCCTTCCAATCAGTTGACTGAGGATGAGAAAACTCAGGCCTGGTTTACAGATGGTTCTGCACGATACGCAGGTGCCTCCCGAAAGTGGATAGCTGCAGCACTGCAACCCTTTTCTGGGACATCCTTGAAGGATAGTGGTGAGGGCAAATCCTCCCAGTGGGCATAGCTTTGAGCAATGCATCTAGTTTTTCATTTTGCTTGGAAGAAGAAATGGCCAGAGGTGCCTTTGCACACTGATTCATGGGCTGTTGCCAGTGGTTTGGCTGGATGGTCAGAGACTTGGAAGGAACATGATTTGGAAAATTGATGACAAGGAGGTCTGGGGAAGAGCTTTGTGGATAGAGCTTTCTGAGTGGGCAAAAAACATGAACATATTTGTGTCCCACGTGAATGCTCACCAGAGGGTGACTTCAGGAGAGGAAGAGTTCAATAATCAAGTGGATATGATGACCCTCTCTGTGGCTAATGCTCAGACTTTTTCCCCAGCCACTCCTGTCATTGCCCAATGGGGTCATGAACAAAGTGGCCAGGGAGGTAGAGATGGAGGTTATGCATGGTCTCAGCAACATGGACTTCCCCTCACCAAGGCTGACTTTGCTACAGTCACTGCTGAATGTCCAATCTGCCAGCAGCAGAGACCCACACTCAGCCCCATATATGGCACCATTCCTCGAGTTGACCAGCCTGCTACCTGGTGGCAGGTTGACTTCAATGGGCCACTTCCACCATGGAAGGGGCAGCAATTTGTTTTAATTGGAATAGACACATACTCTGGCTATGGGTTTGCATTTCCAGCATGCCATGTTTCTTCCAAAACTACCATCCGTGGACTTACCGAATGTCTTATCTACAGCCATGTCATTCCATGCAGCATTGCTTCTGATCAAGGAACCCATTTCCCAGCAAATGATGTGCAAGAATGGGCACATGCCCATGGAATTCACTGGTCTTAGCATGTTCCCCATCACCCTGAAGCAGCTGGATTAATAGAATGGTGGAATGGCCTTTTGAAGACTCAATTACGGTGCCAACTAGGTGGCAATACCTTGCAGGGCTGGGGCAATGTTCTCCAGGTGGCTGAGTATATTCTGAATCAGCATCCTATCTATGGTGCTGTTTCTCCCATAGCCAGGATTCATGGGTTCAAGAATCAAGGGGTGGAAATGGGAGTGGCACCACTCACTATTACCCCTAGTGACCCAATAGGAAAATTTTTGATTCCTGTCCCTGCAACCTTAAGCTCTGCTGGTCTACAGGTTTTAGTCCCAAAAGGAGGAGTGCTGCCACCAGGGAACATAACAACGATTCCATTGAACTGGAAGTTAAGACTGCCACCTGGCCACTTTGGGCTCCTCTTACCTGGGAATCAACAGGCAAAGAAGGGAATTACTGTACTGGCTGGGGTAATTGATCTTGACTATCAAGGGGAAATAGGACTACATCTACATAATGGGGGTAAAGAGGTATTTTCCTGGAATGCAGATTTGGTCAAATCTTATAAAATTGTGTGGTGCAAAGAGTAAACCATAATGTAAACTATAGACCATGGTTAGTAGAAATGCTTCAATATTTGTTCAGCAATTGTAACAAATTTACTACAATAATACAAGGTGTTATTAGCAGAGGAAAATGTGAGAGAATAAGGGGTCGAAATATATGGGAGTCCCCTATATTTTTTAATTTTTTAATTTTTTTAAGAGATACTTAGATTATATAAATTTTACCCAAAATATATAGGGATTCCCAAACGCCCCACCTCCCACACCTCCCACAACCTCTCACATACACATACTTCATTACTGTGGCACATTAATTGCTATTGATAAACACATTCTGGGGCTTTGTCATCAAGCATGGCCCATAATTCATATTGTAGACCACACTCTCTCCCACACAGTTTTACATTATATATGATGATATAAAATGACCTATATCTGTCATTGCAATGTCACTCAAGACCATTCCCAAGTTCCAAAAAGCCCCTGTATTACAACTCCTTTTCCCTCCCCCTGTACCCAGAGCCTCCAGTGGCCACTGGCTCCACATCAATGTTGTAAATTCTTCCATTGCTTGAATCATAATATGTCTTTAGAAGGATACCAGTAAGTCCTCTCTAGCCCATAGCTCTTCCCCCATCCTGTGGAGCCTGGGATGGTGATGTCCACTCCACCTCCAAGTGAGAGGGGGCTTATATCCCATGGATACAGTGGGTGGGATTATCCTGCTTGCAGCTACAGACTCTCCCATTCCCTGGGATGGCCATTGTCCATCATCATCTCCCCACCAGTTGTCCTAGGTGAGTCCAATGAGCTGTAGATTAGGAGTTGCTGCTCCACCAAGGCTCTGGGCCCACCTGGCACATGGACAACCCAAAGACTCAAGTCTCTGGATGTATACCTATCAACTCCAACACCAAGTATAGGTTTGAATAGAAGGGACAGATGAGCCATGTGCAGAGAAGACACAGTTGAGTCCAACTCTGTCACACTCAGGAGCACAAGCTCCAAAGTAGGGCCCACTGACAAGGCACCAAACACCAGAGATATCCACCCTGACATAGAACCTGGGTTTCTCCAGAGCCCTAATAAGCCCCACTATTTGGGGTGATATCCACTTTGGAAATTTATGAGATCCTACTGAGATGCGCATAAGTGTTACCTGTGGGATGACATCTGGACTCATTTTGAAGTCTCTTAGCCTATAAACTCATTTTTCTTTACCTTTTCCCCCTTTTATTCAAGGTCTTTTTCCAGTCACATTGACAGTTAGTGCTTGGTAGCAATCCCTAGGTGCCAGAGAGGCCCATCCCTGGGAGCCTGCTCCAGGAGCACCCTGACCCAAATGCCTTCCCACAACAAACACCCTAAACCAGTGAACCTAACTTGTCATATTGCCATAAGAGCATTCCCACCTCTGTACTTTCAACCTCACATCCACAAATCCCCAGTGTTCACCTGGACCCTCTCCCAACCCTCCCACCAGTATCCTGGACCATCTAACCCACCTTTCCCAATCTACCCAACTGTCAACCCAGCCCCACCCAACCCAATAATATCACTACCGTCCTGCCCTAGCCCTTCAATACACAACTACACTTGATCAATTTACCATAGATTACGTCTGTATGGGTGATGGCTCACAACCTTCTCTTCTCCTTCTATTTCTTGTAAGCTTATCTTACACACAAAGGCTCTCTGAGTTTGCTCAATTTCCTTAATTCATATCAGTGAATTCATGTACTGTTCATTCTTCAATACCTGGCTTGCTTCACTCAACATAAGATCTTCAAGGCTCATCCATGTTATACCATGTGTTAGCACTTTATTCCTTCTTACAGCTGACTAATATTCCATTGTTTGTATGTACAACATTTTGTTTATCCACTCTTCTGTTGATGGGCACCTGGGTTGATTCCAACTTTTGGCAATAGTGAACAATGCCACTTTGAACATTGGTGTGCATATATCTGTTCATGTTTCTGCTTTCAATTCTTCAGGGTTAACCCAGCAGTGTAATCGCTGGATTATATGGAAATTCTATAGTTAGTTTTTTGAGGAATCACAAAACTTTTCTCATAGTGCCTGGAACATTCTACAATCCCACCAGCAGTGGATAAGGGTTCCCATTCCGCCACATCCTCTCCAACACTCATAGTCTCCTTTTTTTTTTTTTATTAGTTGCCATTCTAATGGTTGTAAGGTGGTATCTCATTGTAGTTTTGATTTGCATTTCCCTAATAGCTAGCGATGTCGAGCATCTTTCCATCTGCTTTTCAGTCATTTGTATTTCTTCCTTGGAGAAGTGTCTTTTCAGGTCGCTTGCCCATTTTTTAATTGGGTTGTTTGTCCTTTTATTTTCAAGGTGTAGGATTTCTTTATATATGCAGGATATTAGGCTCCTATCAGATATATGGTTGCCAAATATTTTCTCCCATTGTGTAAGCAGTCTTTTTACTTTATTAATGACCTCCTTTGAGGTGCAGAAGTTTTTAATTCTGAGGAGATCCCATTTATCTATTTTTTCTTTTGCTACTCATGCTTTGGGTGTGAAGTTCATGAAACCATTTACTATTACAAGGTCTTGTAGATGGTTCCCTACAATATCTTCCAAGGTCTTTATGGTCTTGGCCCTTTTTTTAAGTCTTTGATCCATCTTGAGTAGATTTTTGTATAAGGTGTGAGGTGGTGTTTCTCTCTCATTCTTTTGGATATTTATATCCAGTTCTCCAAGCACCACTTGTCGAAGAGGCCATTCTCTTCCAACTGAGAGTGCTTGGTGGCCTTGTTGAGTATCAGATGACTGTATATGTGAGGATCTATATCAGAACTCTCAATTCAATTCTATTGGTCAGTATGTCTATCCTTGTGGCAATACCACACAGTTTTGACCACTGTAGCTTTGTTTCATGTTTTAAAGTCAAGTAGTGTGATACCTCCAACTTCAATTTTCTTTTTCAATACGTCTTTGGTGATTTGGGGCCACTTACCCTTGGAAATAAATTTTGTAGTTAGTTTTTCCAATTCATTAAAAAACACAGTTTTGGTATTTATTGGGATTGCATTAAATCTGTAGATTAGTTTGCATTGAATAGACATCTAGATGATGTTTAGTCTTCCTATTCCAAGAACAGGGACTATTCTTCCATTTATTTAAGTCTTCTTTGATTTCCTTTAACAGTGTTGTGTAGTTTTTTGTATATAAGTCCTTTACAACTTTATTTAAATTTATTCCTAGGTATTTGATACTTTTATTTTCTATTGTAAATGGTATTTTTTTTCTTGATTTCCTCCTCAGATTGCTTGTTGTTGGTGTACAGAGATGCTACTGATTTTTGAGCAATGATCTCATAGCCTGTGATGTTACTGATCTCATTTATAAGTTCCGGTAACTTTGTTTTAGATTTCTCATGGCTTTCTATGTATAGGATATTGTCATCTGCAAATAATGAAATTTTTACATCTCCTTTTCCAATTTGGGTGCCTTTTATATCTTTTTCTTGCCTCGGTGCTCAAGCAAGTACTTCTAAGACAATGTTAAACAGGAGCAGTGATAGTGGGCATTCTTGTCTTGTTCCTGATTGAGGGAAAACTTTTAAGATTTCACCATTGAAGTTCATGTTAGCTGTGGGTTTTTCATATATACCCTTTATCATGTTCAGAAAGTTTTCTTCTATTCCCATCTATTGCAGTGTTTTTATCAGGAAAATGTGCTGTATTTTGTCAATTGCATTTTCTGCATCTATATAGATGATCATGTGTTTATTTTTTCTTTCAATCTGTTTATTGGTTTTATTACATTGATTTTCTTATGTTGTGCCATCCTTGCATCCCCAGGATGAAACCCACTTGGTCATGGTGTATAATTCGTTTGATATGTTGTTGAATGCTATTAGCAAGTATTTTGTTTAGAATTTTAATATCTAGGTTCATTAGAGAGATTGGTCTGTAATTTTTCTTTCTTGTGGTACATTTGTTTGGCTTTGGAATTAGGGTAATGTTGGATTCATTGAATGAGTTAGGCAATGTTCCTTCTACTTGTATTTTTTGGAAGAGCTTAAGCAGGATTGGTGTTACCTCTTTCTGGAATGTTTGCTAGAATTCACCTGTGAAGCCATCTGGTCTTGGGCTCTTCTTAGTTGCGAGGTTTTTGATGTATGATTCTGTTTCTTTACTTGTTGGTTTCATCAATTTCTTCTTATGTCAATGTAGGTTGCTTGTGAGTTTCTAGGAATTTGTCCATTTCTTCAAAATTATCATTCATGTTGGCATATAATGTTCAAAGTACCCTTTTATGATACTCTTCATTTCTCTGGGGTCAGTGGTGATATCCCCTTCCTCATTTCTTATTTTGTGTATTTGCTTCTGGTCTTTGTTTTTCTTTGTTAGTCTGGCTAAGGATTTGTCAATTTTATTGATCTTCTCAAAGAACCAGCTTTTTGTGTTGTTTCTTTTTTCTAGTACTTTCTTATTTTCTATTTCATTTAGTTCTGCTCTAATCTTTGTTATTTCCTTCTTTCTACTTCCTTTGGAGTTAGTTTGTTGATGTTTTTGTAATTCCTCCAGGTGTGCAGTTTGCTCTTCAATTTTAGCTCTTTCTTCTTTTTGGATATATGCATTTATGGCTATGAATTTCCCAATTTCTACAGCTTTGGCTGCATCCCATAAGTTTTGAGATTTTGTGTTGTCATTTTCATTCATTTCATGGCAGTTACTGATTTCTTTTGAGATTTCCTTCATAACCCACTGTTTGTTTAAGAGTGTGTTGTATAACTTCCATATCTTTGTGCCTAATCTGGTTCTCTGATCCTTGGTGATTTCCAATTTCATTCCATTGTTGTCAGAGAAACTACTTTGTATAATGTCAATGTCAATCTTTCTGAATTAATTGAGAGTTGTTTTGTGGCATAGTATGTGGCCTATCTTGTAGTATGATACATATGCACTCATGAAGAATGTTTATCCCACTGTATTTGGGTGTAGAATTCTGTATATATCTATTAAGTCCAGATCTTCTAATGTATTATTCAGAGTCTTCGTTTCTTTATTGATTCTCTGTGAAGATGTTCTGTCTAATGGAGATAATGGTATATTAAAATCCCCCACTATAATTGTAGAGGCATTTATGTCTCCACTTAATCTTATCAGTGTTTGCCTCATGTATTTTGAGGCACCCTTATTAGGTGCATAAATGTTTATGATTCTTCTTTCTTCTTGAAAGATTACCCATTTTACAAATATATAGTGTCCATCTTTGTGTCTTACAATAGTTTTGCATTTAAAGTCTATTTTGTTCGATATTAGTATAGCTACTCTCACACTTTTTTGGTTGTTGTTTGCTTGTAAAATTATTTTCCAGCCATTCACTTTCAGCCTCCTTGAATCCCTGAATCTAAGATGGGTTTCTTGTAGATAACATATAGATGGGTTATATCTCCTTATCCATTCTGCCTATCTGTGTCCCTTGACTGGTGAGTTTGATCCATTAACATTCAGTGTTATTACTTTCAAGGAATTTCTTACATCAGTCATATTTTCTTTTGGTTTATGTATGTCATACATTGTTTTTATTTCTCTTTTCATCTTTTTAGGGTTCTTACTCTCTTCTCCAAATCTCTCTCTCTCTCCTGTTTCTTCCTTTCAGCCTGTAGGACTTCCTTTAGTAGTTCTTTATGGGCAGGTTTCATATTGGCATACTCTCTTAATTTCTGTTGATCTGTGAATATTTTGAACTGTCCATCATTTTGAAAAGAAAATTCGTGGCTGGAAGTTTATTGCTTTGAGTACCTCGACTATGTCATACCACTGTCTTCTTGTTTCCATGGTTTCAGATGAGTAATCAGTGCTTAATCTTATTGAACTTCCCTTGTATGTGATGGTTCTCCTTTCTGTTGCTGCCTTGAGTATTTTCTCTTTTTGTTGAGCATTGGACATTTTGACAAGTATATGTCTTGTAGTATGCCTGTTAGGATTTATACTGTTTGGGGTTTGCTGTGCTTCCAGGACATATACGTCCATCTCCCTCAATAGGGTTGTAAATTTTCAGCCATTATTTCCTTCAACACTCCTTCTGTTCCCTTACCTTTCTCTTCTCCCTCTGGAATACTTATAATCCAAATGTTTGTGCATTTTGTGTTGTCGTTTAAATCCCTTAGTCCCTGCTGGATTTCTTTAAATCTTTTTATCTATCTGTTCTACTATCTGTTTGATTTCAGATGTACTGTCTTCCACATCACTAATTCTTTCTTCTGCCTGTTCTAATCTGCTGTTATGTGATTCCAGTGTCTGTTTGATTTCTTAGATTGTGCCATTGATCAACATCATATCCATTAAATTTTTTGTATGTTTACAATTTCTTCAGTATGTTCTCCCAATGTCTTCTTAATAGCCTTAATCTCTTCCATCACTTTATTCATTTGGTCCATGATATTTTGTTTGGAAAACTCTGATTAGCTGTTTTTTGTTCCGCATTTCTTCATGGCTTTTAGTTTGTTCATTGGACTGATCCATGTCTTCCTGTTTCTTAATATGGTTTGTAATTTTTTGTTGCCTTCTGGTCATCATTTATTTGGATGGGTTTATTCAGTTGATTACTTTCTTTCTCTTCTCGAGAGTTTTATTTAGCTGCTGGGTTTTTTTGTGTCTTTAATTTTCTCTTTGACACTTTGCTCTTCTTGCTCTATTTCTTTGCTGTTTTCTATGTTTCTATAATAGTCTAGATGCTTCTCCAAACTACAAGTTACTTTAACAATGTATGTCCATTTTCAGGTTTAAGGTACTGGATCTGATATTTTTCCTTTCCTTCAATTCAGCTTTTTTGGAGTCCTCCAAGCTCTATCATTTTCCAGAGTATCTGTTCCCTATATTTTCATGTAACTTTTTCATAGTATAATACATTTAATAATAAAGCTAAAAAATAAAATAAAATAAATTTAAAAATTAAAAGAATAATAACTCAAATCTAGGGAAGCCCTATGTCTACTATGTTTTATAGCTAACCCTAAGGTAACTAACTTCTTAAAATAGAAAAGGAATTTTACATTAATCAACCAAATGTTTTTAAGTTTTCTCACTTACCCTATATAACCTTGTTCCATTCTTTGTCTTTTTTTGGAGCTCCTGTCCAAATGTGGATTCGAAACTGGCACAATAGTTAATTGGTCAAATAGATTCATCTAAATAATATCATGCCTAATATTTTCTTTTAACACATGTAACTCATTTTTCATGTACATGGTTCGTTCAGGTCTTAAATCCAAGCTCTACCATTATCCAGTAATCAGTTATCTAAGCATTTTAGTCAGCATTTAGAAACCAGTCTGCTTTCTGTTGTTTTGTTTTTTTTTTGTTGTTGTTGTTGTTTTTTGTAGTACTTAAAGATTAGGAAGAGGATTTGCCAAGGGACAGTGGGGTATAATACTTCAAATTAGATTATAAAATCACAACAGACTTTTTAGTGGTGGTTAGATTAATAAATATATTATGAATAGTATCTTTTCTCATTAAACTTTAATAGTGAGTTGTATTAGTCAGGGATCTCTAGGGAAACAGAATGAATACTAGATATCTGTAAATAGTATGAGATTTTATGAGTCTCTCACAAGACCATGAGGATGCACAAGTCCAGGTTCCACAGGCAGGCTGCAAACCAGGAGCTAAGAAGAAAGTCCAATGAAGGTCCTTGATGAGTTTTTGGCAGACATTGGCTGTCCAAAGATGAGCTGGGAAATTCTGTCTGAATGCTGAAATCACTTCCTCTTTTAAGGCATTCAACTGATTGGATAAAATGTCACTCATTGCTGACAGCGATATCCCTGGTTGATTGTAGATGTCATCAGCTATCTAAGCAGTAAAGTCACTTATCACTAAAGCACATAAATATCCTTGTATTACAATTTGCCCAATGCTTGCTTGACCAAAACCTGGACACAATTACCTGGCCAGGTTGACACATTAGCCTAACCATCACAAGGATCCAGTGTTGTATTTTGCTCTGTTTCAATAAGATGAGGTATGGTACACAGGGAAAACAACAAAGAATTTTTGTTTGAGGACAAAAATACCAAAAGCATCAGAACTAACCAATAATTTAAATCACAGTGATTGCTTTGTTTTGATTAGACAGGTTTCACCAAGACATTCCCTTGAGATGGTAGGAATTCTATTTTCCTAACTTAAGCATCACTCTGCTACCCAATGAGATTTTTTGTAATTAAATTAAAGACAGATTCACACATAAGGAATGAGGAAAGATTTAAATTGTCTCAGACAAAGTATTAAAAAAAGCCTTGAAAAGCAGTTTTGCTTTTTTTAATTAGCAATTTCCTGTAGCTGACATTTACCAACTTTAAAAGTAGACAGGAGCTCTCCACTCTATTACACCCCAGTATTGGGCAAGCCAGGGGACTTGTTAAAGTGCAATAATATAATAATTTAAAAGTAATTATTGAAAGGAAGAAATTACAAGCCCTTGTAGCTGCAGTTTGATCTCATGAGAAGAACTTGCTACAGCATCCCTAGGGTTCCCAACTCAGCTCACCTTGGCATTCTGAACAGTAATAAAGCCCAGAATTAATTAACTTAAAGGGAATTTTGTAACAGTGAGATCAAAGAGAACCTTAAAGAAAGCATGTTGTTTTCTCCTGGGATCAGACTCAATTGTCATATACAATGCATGGTTAATTTGCTTATTAGAAGCTTACTGGGTTTGTAAGTGTATTATGAGTGAAAGAATAAAAATGTACTCATTAATTCAAAGTAGTAGAATAGCAAAAGGAGCTCTCCTTGGTGCCATTGGGATCAATTTAAATCCTATGATAACTTTCATGAGATTTGACTCCATGTTATTGACCATGGGGCTAAACTGATCAAAGAGTGAGCTCATTTTCCTGTCATGAACACTTATTTCAGTATCTTGAAGACATATGTCTAGACTCATAATTTAACATTTAAAAAAATCATGACTATATTGCAACTTTTATATTAAAATTGTTTCTGTAATAAAAATATAATTGTTTTTTTTTTGAGGGGGGGATAGAAGCACATATTATTCAACTCTCCTGTCACAAGAAACTATTTTATTGTTTAAAGTTTGCACTTATGTCTCACTTATATACCCTAAAGAACTGGAGCTAGAATCTTAACAAACAAAAACAAATGAATGTCATCAACTCATAAAACAATCAAGTCAGTGAAAAACAAAAAATCCTAGGATTGTATTGACTTGAGTTATTGCAAACAAAGTACTTTAACTTTCTTCCGCTAGGGAATATTGCCCATTTTCCTAAACAACTTCCAGGATAAGCAAATCTCTGCTATTTGCAGATCACATCTCTCTCTTTCCTGTTCTTCCATGACCATTCTCCCTGCTCAAAATTATTTTTATCATTTTCAAATTAGTATTCCACCTTCTCATCTGCTAAACATAACTAATTAATTGAAACACGGCTTAGGTGTCCCATAATCTTCTTACTCCCATTTTTTCTTGTTTTGAGTTAAAAGAGAGCATTTCAATTCCATTAATATTTAAGATAGTAAAATAATTATCATTTATACATTATTATAATATTAAATGTTTATAGCAATTTCAATATTCAATCTATTATAATTTTGAAAATTAAAGTTTTCTAACAAACTGTACCACATTAGTCTCTGTATACTTTATTAAAGATTACAAAAGCCGTAGCTGCCTTATTATCCATTACCCATATCCTCTTGCCATTTTCACCATTTATTAACTTTTCATATTTCTTATTTTCTTATCTATTTTTATACTGGGAAATGTTTTCATTATCATTTTCTAATTAACTAAATTTTCCTTTGAATATAAGTCTAGAATGCTTTCCATTTATTTTTTATTTAAATGAATATATTTTGTTCCCATGACATCTGCTTTTGTTTATTTTATATACACTTTTATTTATCCAACCTGATTTGTTTCATAATATCTTTTTGTTGTAAAATAAAAGTTATGCTTTCATTTTATTAACTGTAAAGTGTATGTTTCTGAGTGCATATATGTGCACATATGTGTGTTTGTGTATTTGTTTTTTTAAGATTCTTCTGATATATAAAACTAACTGTGTTGGGTTATTTTGCTTGTCAATAGACTTAACCTTGTGTTTTCTCATCTTGTTTTATAGGTTCCTTTGCATGGATATCTGCTGGGAAAGACATGAATAGCATAGCAGCCATTTACCAGCCCTCACATACCACCCCCCTACTTCTGTATTGTGTGCAGATATATCATATGTTCCCCTTCTGCAGCATGTTAGGTCTAATAGAGCAACCTGAAATCAGGAAAAAGCAGTTTTAGCTGCTTATCAGGGCAGAAACTCTCGGTAGCAGGGCCCACTGCCCCTTGCATATATGAATACCCTGCCCTTGAGCAGTACAGATTTGTCTCTCCTCTCCAACATGAAGTGGGGCATGCAGAGCTGCCATCCACTGACCCTGATGCAAGCAGCTGGAAACTGGGGTCTCTCCCCTTCTTTTATTTGACTTGTTGTATTGTGTAAGTAAAAAAGAAAGACATTTGCTGAAACTTTCTTAAGTGCTTGGTCCTGCATTCCCATTATACACCATATAACTCTCCCCACAATCTCTCTTTTTTCACACACACACACACACATATGCACATAAACCACACATTAAGCTCTGGCTCTTACCATCTGTACTTACCCTCTTTGTCTAATAGCTTTTTCAATTTCTCCAAGTAGACAGTTGGAAGTCCAATTGCAAAGTTGTTCTTATTATCCATGACTTGAATCTTGCTCTCCATAGGGATATTGGGAATATGTTAAGTCCACAGATCCAAGAGATATTTTGGGTCACTTTCTAGTAGTGATACTGAGCCCTTTGCCCTTTACTTCCCCAGATGCAAAGCTTGCAATAAAAGTTTAAGTACAGGCAACAGCTTTGCTCAATTTATTATTCCCCTTTAAATAAGGCAGAAGCCACATACTGAATTCCCCCCAAGACTCTTGCTCCAGTCCTCGATCTTTTACATGACCTTGAAACTGCTGTATCCTGCTTCTGATGACACAGTCAGCAGAACAGTAATAAAATGCAGCCACTCTAACTTTCCCTCTCTACTTCTTATTTTCAGAGATACTTACCTGGAGTTTTCTGTCTGAATAATGTTTGTTTTCATATGTAAAACCACATATTTGGTTTTTGTATTCTGTGTGTTTCTGCAGCAGGAGTTGTTCATACTTATTTTCTGTCACATCTACAATTCAGTTCTCTCTGTTATTTTTTTATTTTTTTAAAGATACTTAGATTACATAAATGTTACATAAAAAATATAGGGGATTCCCATATGACCAGCTCCCTATACCTCCCACATTTTCCCACATTAACATCCTTTATTAATGTGGTATAATTACAATTGATGAACACATTTTTGAGCATTGCCACTAAGCATGGATTATAGTTTACATTGTAGTTTCCACCCTCTCTGGCACAATTTTGTAGGTTATGGCATATTATTTTTTGTTTTGTGTCTTACAAGAATAACATTAAATTTATCATCATTCTAATGGGAATAAAATAATATTTTATTGTTATTTTAAATTGTTTTCTGTGCAAAAGTTATGTAAATGTTCATTTTTTCATATATTTGTTAGTCATTAGAGTACTCATTGCTGTGAATTTTCTAGTCACTTGTTGATTTCTGGCCTGTTTTTCTATAGGCTAAGTTTAGTATTTACAATTTTCTTGACACTTTTAAGATTATTTTAGTTTTTGTGACATATATTACACACACAAGCATATAGATCTCCCCTTCTGCCATGACAGACATTGTGCCATGGCTCTGCACAACCCCATGGCCCAAGTGCTCAACCAGGGTGATAATGTGACTAAGGATGTGAGCAAACTGAGTCAGTCTCCAACACAGGTAATCTAGGCCAACAATTATCATGTTAGCAGACTATGCAGCTTGCCAGCTGCTAAATTTCAGCCAAAGATTGGATATCAATCTTTTGAACAATGTGGTGAATTGTTTATACCATGGAGAAGGAAACCAGCAAAGAATGGCGCAAAATGTATTCATACATTGAAAGGAGCAACCTGATGCATGGACGAAAGTTGACACAACTTTGGAATTTTCACAAATCTGAACACAAAATACTGTGGACTACAAATTTTGGAAAATGTGATAAACAAAAGGTGGAAGATTCATCCAATAAACCAATGTGAAGGAATAAAAAAGCACATTGTTGGCTTCATTATCAAGATGTCATCTATTCCAACATGTGTAGAGAAGGAGAAGGTGTATATCAGGAAATTAAATATGATTCTTGTTCCGTTACTGAAAGAAGAATGACCCAAACATTGGCCAATATTTATAAGTGACATTATAGGAACAAGTAGAATGTGTGAAAGTTTTCAAGTTATTATGAAATATTATGATAAAATTCCCAAAACTCTCCAGTTGTACATACAACCTTAGAAGCATTGTTCAGTTTTCTTAACTTGATTGCATGAGAACATATTTTTGAGAAAAAGTTAATCAGCACATTAATTCATGAATTCATGAATGTTCCAATGTTTTGAAATGTCTCTCTGAATTAGCACACTGAGATAGCTGGTGTGAGTGTAAGCCAGTGTGAAGAAAAATTTGTAACACTATTTACACTGGCAGTGATGCAGCTAAAACAGATGCTTCCTTTAAATATCAATATTCGACTTGCATGCTCAAATGGAAAGATGGTGATCAGAGTTCTATTTAAAATCTCAGTTGGTTTCTCTGCACTATTCCTAAGGAACATGGTCAACTTATATTAAAAAAGTATATCTCAGGGAAACACTGATGGAGGCCCTTCACTAAGTGCTGTTGGTATCAGAAGTGGAAGAAAATGAATTCTTTAAAATTTGTCTTGAATATTGGAACCACTTGGCAGCTGAACTCTATAGAGAGAGTCCATTCTGTATATCTGCCTCTCCATTGCTCTCTGGACCTCAACATTTTTATGTTCCTCCCAGGAGTCAGCACTAGCTTCTTGTATTATCCAAGGTCTTCTTAATGAGTATTAGTCATATGGCAAAACCAAGGGAAGTATTGACTGTAGAAAATGATCACAGAGAAGATATGAGAGAATTCATGAAAGATACAGATTCCATAAATGTGTACAAGAATATGAGAGAAAGATTAATTAATCTTATTCATCTGTGTTATACAGATACAGAAAAAATAATGACTGAGAAGCTTCACAACCAATTGAATGGCACAGAGAGATCATGGGAATATTTGAATATATTGTGCTGGGCAATAGGTTTCATTAGTGGAGCAATGCATGAAAAGGATAGAAAAAAAATTCTTGTCACTATTATAAAGGATCTGTTAGGATTATGTGAATAGAAAAAAGACAAAGATAATAAACTACTATTGAATCAAATATCATTCATCTAGTTGATCAATATCCAAGATATTTGAGAGCTCACTGGCAACTTTGAAGACTTTTGTAAACAAGCTATTTGAATTTATTCATGAAACTAATCATGGATCCCAGGATGTGGCTTGCAATACTTTCATAAAAGTAGTTTAAAAATACCTTGGGCATTTCATTCAGGTTCAGGTTGGTGAAGTAATGCCTTTTATTGGTGAGATTTTGAACAATCTTAGCACTCTAATCTGTGATCTTCAGCCTCAACATGTTAATACATTTTATGAAGCTGTGGGGCACATAATAAATACACCAACAGACCAAACAGTATAAAAACATTTGATATAAAAATATGTGCCACTTCCTAAACAAGTGTGGGAAAGCATAAACCAGTACACTAACAAAAATATGATTACTTAAAGATCCTGAAACAATCAAGCAACTTGGTAGCATATTGAAAACAAATGCAAGAGTTTGCAAAGCTTTTGGACACCACTTTAAAAATCAACTTTGATGAATTTATTTAGATATGCTTAATGTGCACAAGTGCCTCAGTGAAAATATTTCTTCAGCTATCCAAGCTAATCATTAGATGGTTACAAAGAAACCACTGATTAAAAATATGCAAACAGTAAAATGGGAAACTTTAAAGTTAATATCTGGTTGGGTTAGCCATTCCAATGATCCACAGATGATAGCTGAAAATTGTATTCCTCTTCTGTTGGTCTCATTGATTATAAGAGAAATGTCCACCTGCTAGAGAAGCAGAAGAGATTACTACTATGGCTATTATTGTCAGCAAGTTATGAGGGTATATAACAGCTGAATTACCTCAAATATTTGGTGCTATTTTTGAACGCACAATAAGTATGATAATAAGGGCTTTGAAGAATATCTTGAACACAGAACAAACTTGTTTTTACTACTTCAATGTCTCAATTATCATTGATTCCCAGCATACTTGGCTATTCAACCTGCACAGTTCAAACTTGTTTTGGATTCCATTATTTGGGCTTTCAAACATACTATGAGGAATGTTGCCTACAGGCTTTCAGATACATTTTGCCATCTTACAAAATGTTGTCCAAAAGAAACTGCAGCTCAGAATTTCTATCAAGCCTATTTCTATGATATTCTTCAATGCATCTTTTCTTTTGTAACAGACATCTCATGTACTGCTGGTTTAGCAATGCATGAATCAATTCCTGCATATATGTTTAATTTGTTAGAAGGAAAAATAAGGACACTGTTAAATCCTGGAAATCCAGTTAGCAACCAAATATTTATTGAGGAATATGTGGCTAATCTTCTTAAGTCTGCATTCCCTCATCCACAAGATGCTCAAGTTAAGCTCTTTGTGACAGGACTTTTCAGCCTAAATCAGGACACCTCTGATTTCAAAGAGTATCTTAGAGGTTTCCTAGTACAAATAAAGGAGTTTTAAGTGAAGATTCATATGATCTGTTTTTGGAAGAAAGAGAAAAATCTTTGGACAGGCCCAGGAAGAGAAACATAAACTCTGAATGCCTGTACCTGGAGTCCTTAATCCACATGAAATTGTGGAAAAAATGTGTAATTAAATTCAGAAGTTATGCTATTTTTTTCTTTGTGCAATTTTAATGGCATGGGGAAAGCATCATATGGATATTTGTCAACCAAAAAGAATACCAATTTGTAAATTAAAATGTCACCTAGTGGTCCTTTTTCTTATGTTTTTATGTTTAAAAATTTCGGTGAAATATCCTTTCATTCTTTAAACTTTTGTTTTGATCTTCTTTATTTAGATTGCATGAAGTTGAAAATCAAGGCATTTTTAAAAATTTTTCTTCTTTCCCATTTTGTGGCTATGATGGGAGGAAAAGGCAAATTCAATTTGAACATATACTTGTAAATTCTGTTGCAAATTACACAATTTTTCATTTAAACAATACCAATTTTTAAATTAGGGAGCATTTTTTCTACCCTACATTTCAGTCTAGATGAAAAGGTAATGAGTATTAGAAATTGAGTTGTTGAAAGGATTACACTGCTGCATTTTCTGAAGGTAGTATCTCTTGGACTGAATTGTTTGTCTAGACTACATGTATCCCAAGTCTGTATGGCAGGTTTGCAGCAAGATAATGTGCATATCATCCTATTGTAAAGCAACTTCAAAAAATATGGGAATAGTTATTTTTTAAATAGTTCTTTTTCTGTCTGTGTGTGTATGTGAATTGTTGACAACAGCTTTTTGTTTACCTCAATGAGTAGGGTTGCTCATTTGTGAGTCTTCATTAACTTAAAGTGAAATGGTAAGAAATATTCATCTTGTTAGAATAGGCTGAATTTTTAAAAATAACTCAAAAAACAAACAAAACAAAATTCTGGCTTTTGAAATGACTTATACTAATTTATGTTGTTTAACAAGCTGTAGTTCTCTAAAAACTACTTAAGTAAAATAAAGTTAGCTTATATAAAAAAAGAATATATATCTAATATATTTTTAAAATTAAGTAAAATGGCAACCTGTAATCACCACACATAAGGGAAATCTACATCAACAACTCACACAAACTATTGGTGGGCTCCTCCTACCTTTCCCAGAGAGCTACAACATCCTAAAGTTTGGATTAGTCATTCCCTTATTTTTCATTATCCATTTACCTAATTCAATTTTATTTTAATTTTCTGCTATTATATACAAAGGTCTAAATAGTTTATTTGGACAAGTCTCTTTGTGAAAACAGAAATTGTTTTAGGGTGAACATGCTGATCAGAATAATGTTTGTGAAATTCATCCATGCTCTTGCACGTATTAATAGTTGATCTAGACAGGTACCTAACAGCCTGGGAGAGAAGGAAGCCAGATAGAGTGGTTCATGCTCTGTGGAGGAACTTCTACCTCACACATACTATGACACTGGTTCAATCCTCAGTATCTCTTAAGGGAAGAATTCAGAGAGAGATCCAGTGGGTTGTCAGGCACAGAGCTGGCACCTTGTGACAAGAAACATATAGAATACGTTTTTTGTGTTTTAGGGTTTTGACCTGTTATTTTCTAATTTTATTTATTTATTTATTTATTACTCTTTATTTTATTCTCTAAAACTGTGTAACTTACTTATAGAGAGTGGGCTGCAGGGTGATTTACTGATGAGCACTGGCCACCTGAAAGAGTTCCCAGGATCTTAAGAGTGAAACCTATTTTTCCTGGATTGTTTTTTTTGTTTTGTTTTTTTACTTTTTTTACTCTTCTTTATTTCATTTTTTTCTTTCCCTTCTTATCTCATCTTAGTTTCTTTATTTCTTTTCTTACTTTCATTTTCTCCTCTTCCATTGCTTTCTTTCATTCCATCTTCTCTGGATTGGATTCATTTATTTTCCTCTCTTCTCCATCTAGCTGGTCTTTTATTTTATTTTATTTTATTCTTCATTCTTTTTTATTCCACCATTTTATTCTTATTCTTTTGCATTTTTTATGATTTTTCTCATTTATCAATTATTTTTACCTGGCTCTTTTATGCTTCCTTTTCTAATTTTTTTATTATATTATTCTTTTTCTTTTCTCTCTTTCTTTTCTATATATGGTCTTAATATTTTTTCAAGGCACAGAAAACTAAGAAGATATAGAAGTGGAAGCAGTGTCAAAGAGGAATCTTAACACAAAACAAAACAAAATAAAACCCTAGAGTAGAAAGAGAAGCTAATCATCTGAATAAACACATTGTGATGATTAGGCTAATGTGTCAACTCTGTCAGGTAATTGTGTCCAGGTGTTTGGTCCAACAAGTCCTGGGCTAATTGTAATACAAGAGCATTTATGGACCTCAATCACCAGTGAGTTTACTGCGTGGATCACTGATTACATCTGCATCAGTCAGGGAGATTGCATCATCAATGGGTGAGCACTTTTATCCAATCAGTTGAATGCCTTAAAAAGGGAAGTGATTTCAACATTCAGAGAGAATTTCCCAGCTCATCATTTGACAGCCAACTTCTCCCAGAAACTCATCAAGGACATTTGATCGGACTTTCATCGGAGCCTTGGTTTGCAGCCTGCCTGTAGAACCTGGACTTTTGCATCCCCACGTTCATGTGTGAGACTCTTATTAAATCTCACAATATTAACAGATATCTCCTGTTGTTTCTGTTTCCTGAGAGAACCCCGACTAATACACACATCAAGATAAGAAGATGTGTAGACATCAGCAAAACTTACAAGCCATACTAAAAAAATTAAGACATGGATCAGTGTCAGGAACAAGCTGAAAAACAGGAGGAGATGTAGAATGTGTAACAACTAATCAAGGATGTCCAAACAAATGTCATGAAGCAACCCGTTGCAGTGAACGAAGAGATAAAGGATATTAAGAAGACACAGTGGGAGCATACCAAAAATATTGTAAATGTGCAAAAAAATGATAACAGTTGTTATCGTAATGAATTGCACAATGTAAGAAGTCAAAAATATTCTGGAAGCACATAACAACACATGTGAACAGCAGAGGAAAGTATTGGTGATGTCAAAGATAGTACATCTAAAATCAGACAGATAGTAGAACAGATAAATAAAGATAGAAAAATTCAGCAGGGATTCAGGGAATCCCTGAAAATACACAAGCATAAACATTATAGGCATCCCAGAGGAAGAAAAGGGAAAGGGGACAGAAGGAGTGTTGAAGGAAATAACAGCTGAAAAGTTCCCAACTCATTGAGGGACATAGATGTACATGTCCAGGAACCACAGCATACTCCAATCAGTATAAATCCTAACAGGCCAACCCTGAGACTAATACTTACCAAATTATGAAATGTTTAGGACAAAGAGAGAATATTGAAAACAGCAAGAGAAAAGAGATCCATCAAATACAAAGACAAATGCCAATTTCTCACCTGTAGCCATGATGGGGAGAAGGCAGTGGTATGACATAGTTAAGATGAGATGTGAAAAGAAAAAAAAACTTCTAGCCAAGAATTCTGTATCCAGAAAATCTGTTATTTAATAATGAGGGATAGTTCAAAATACTCACATATAAACAGAAATTAATGGACTTTGTCAACAAAGAATATATACTTCAAAAATAATAAGGGTGTTTGCAGGTTGAAAGGAAAAACAGGGGAGAGAGGGTTGAAGGAGAGTGCAGAAAGGAAGATTACTAGTAAGAATAACTAAAAAGATAAAAAGAGAAATAAGAACAAAATACGACATATAAACCTGAAGAAAAAATGACTAATCTAAGTAATGCCTTGACCGTAATAACATTGAATGTTAATGGATTAAACTCTCCAATCAAAAGACACAGATTGGCAGAATAGATAAGGAATTATGACCCATGTTTATGCTGTCTACAAGAGACTCATCTTAGACCCAGGGACACAAGGAGATTGAAAGTGAATGGTTGGAAAATGCTTTTAAATGTAAACAATAGCCAAAATATGGTGGGAGTAGGTATATTAATGTTGGACTAAGTAGACTTTAAGTGCAAAACTATTGTAAGAGACAAAGAAGGACACTATATATTAATAAAAGGGGCAATCTATCAAGAAGAAGGAATAATCATAAACATGTGTGCATCTAACCAGTGTGTCCCAAAATAATGAGGTAAACACTGGAAAAACTAAGTGGAGAAATAGATACCTCTACAATTATAGTGGGGGACATTAATATACCATTAACACTATTAGATAGAACTTCTCAACAGATGTTCAATAAACAGAGACCTTGAATAATTAGAGAAACTAGACCTAAATACACAGAACATTACACCCAAATAAAGCAGGATATACATTTATCTCAAGTGCAGATGGATCATTTTCCAGGGTGGACCACATGTCACAGAACAACTCAACAAAATCAGAAAGATTGAAATTATACAAATTAATTTTTCTCACCACATTGGAATGAAGCTGGAAATTAATAAGGGACAGAGAACCAGAATAGGCACAAATACATGGAAGTTAAATAACACACTGTCAGACAATCAGTGGGTCAATGAGTAAATTGCAAAAGAAATCAGTAAGTACCTTGAAATGAATGAAGACGAGAACATAACCTATCAAAACCAATGAGATCCAGCAAAAGCAGTGCTGAGAGGGAAATTTAGAGCTATAAATGCCTATATTTAAAAAAAGAAGAAAGAGCTACAATCAAAGACATCTGAATAACAGGGGGAAATAGAAAAAACAACAAGAAACTAATCTCAAAGCAAGTAGGAAAAAGGAATAACAAACATTAGAGCAGAACTAAATGACACTAAGAATTGAAAAATCACTACAAAAACTAATAAAACCAAAGCTTGTTCTTTGAGAAGATTAATAAATTGAAAAAGCCCTTAGGCAGACTAACAATATGAAGAAAGAAAGAAGATGGAAATAAGTAAAATGAAAATGAAGGAGTGAATATCAACACTGATTCCACAGAATTAAAGAGTATCATTAGAGGATACTTTGAAAAATTGTATGACAACAAGATGGATAACTTAGATGATACATTGATGAAAGAAGAAATTGATGAACTCAACAGACCTTCATAAGTAATGAGATTTAATCTGTCTTCAAAAATTTCCCAACACAGAAGAGCCTAGGATGAGATGGCTATACAGGTGAATGCTACTAATCATTCTACAAGGAACACCAGTCTTTCTTAAACTCTTCCAAAATAATAAAAGTGGAGCAATCATTGGCCAATTATCAAATCAACATAAACATACCACAAGAAAAGAACACTATAAACCAATTTCTTTAATGAACATGGATGCTAAAATCCTCAACATAAAACTTCTCAATCATATTCAACAACACAACCAATGAATTATACACCATGAACAAGTGGGTTTCATCCCTGGTATGCAAGGATGGTTCAATATAAGAAAATTAATTGATGTAATATTCCACATTAACAGATCAAAAGAAAGCCACATAATCATCTCTACTGGTGCAGAAAAATTACTTGACAAAATACAGCATGCTTTCTTGATGAAAAACACTTTAAAAGTGAGAAATAGAAGGTAACTTCCACATGATAAAGGGTATATGTGCAAACCCACAAGTAACATCATATTCAATGGTGAAAATGCTAAAGTGTTTCCCTTTAAAATCTGGAACAAGGCCAGAATGACCATTGTCACTGCTCTTATTTAACACTGTGTTTGAAGTACTTGCTTGAGCACTTAGGCAAATAAAAGAAATAAAATGCACCCAAATTGGACAGGAAGAAGTAAAAATTTCACTATTTGCAGATGACAGGAAGAAGTAAAAATTTCACTATTTGCAGATGACATGATCCTATACATAGAAAGCCCTGAAAAAATTTACAACAAAGTTTCTAGAGCTGATAAATATGTTCAATAAAGTGGAAGGATATAAGATCAACATGTAAAAATTAGTAGTTTTTCTGTACACCAATATTGAGCAATCTGAGGAGGAACCCAGGAATAAAGTTCTATTTCAAAATGCAACTAAAAGAATCAAATATCTAGGAATAAGCTTAACTAAGTCTATAAGAACCTATACACAGAAAACTACACAACATTGTTAAAGGAAATCAAAGACCTAAATAAATGGAAGAATATTCCCTTTTCATAGGTAGAAAGACTAAAAATCATTAAGATGTCTGTTCTACCCAAATAAATTTACAGATTTATTGCAATTCCAATAAAAATCACAACAGAATTTTTTATGAATTTGAAAAGCTATTTATGAAATGTATATGTAAGGGCAAGAGGCCCTGAATAGCCAAAAATCATTGAAAAACAAAACTGAAATTTGGGGAATCATGCTACCTTACTATAAATCATTTTGCAAAACTATAGTGGTCAAAACTGTGGGGTACAGGCACAAGAGTAAACAAATTGACCATTGCAAGCAATTTGAGAATTCTTGTATAGATCCTCAATATACAGTCAACTGATAGTTGACAAGCCCACAATGTCTGCTTAACTGTGATAGAATGGCCTCTTCAACAAAAGCTGCTGGAAGTACTGGTTATCCACATCCAAAAGAATGAGAGAGGATCACCATTTACTGGCCTAAACAAAAATTATCTCAAGATGGATCAAAGATCTGAATAAAAGAGCCACACCATAAAACCCCTAGAACATAATGTAAGGAAGCATCTATATGAGATCTTGAAATAGGATATGATTTCATATACTTTACACCCAAGCATGAGCAATTAAATAAAAAAAATAGATAAATGGACCTCCCCAAAATTTAAAAAAAAATTGCACTTCAAATAAGTTTGTGAAGAAAATGAAAAGGCAATCTACTCAATGGGATAAATTACTTGCTAAATATTTATCTGATAAGGGCCTAAGATCCAGCTTGTGTAAAGAAATCCTACATCTCAAAAATTAAAAGACAAACAACCCATTTAAAAAAATGATCAAGAGATTTGAATAGACACTTTTCCAAAGAAGAAATAAAAATGGCAAAAAAGCACATGAAAAGATGCTCAATATCAGTAGGTATTAGGGAAATGCAAATCAAAACTACAATGAGATACCATCTTACACTTAGACTAGCCACTATTAAAAAACAAAGAACTTCTACTGTTAGAGGGAAAGTGGAGGAAAGGGAAACCTCATCCACTGCTGTTGGGAATGTAGTATGGTGC
The DNA here is from genome assembly GCA_029593785.1 of Cabassous unicinctus. NCBI lineage: Eukaryota > Metazoa > Chordata > Mammalia > Cingulata > Chlamyphoridae > Cabassous > Cabassous unicinctus. The sequence goes on along the minus strand of JAQZBX010004533.1, from coordinate 8,672 downwards.
AGCCATTGTTGAGGATGGTTTGTCAGTTCCACAGGAAGCTAACTACAGACCTGCTATCCCACTGCTGGGCATATACCCAGAAGAATTCAAATCAGGGATATGAACAAATGTATGCACACCCATGTTCATTATGATAGTATTCACTATTGCCAAAAGTTGGAAACAACCCAAATATCCATCAACAGATGAATGGATAAGCAAATTATTCTATATACATACAATGGAAACTTACTCAGTAGTAAGAAAAAAATGAATTGTTGACACAAGGCATAATATGGATGAATCTTGAAGACCTTCTGTTGAGTGAAGCAAGTGAGTCATTAAAGGACAAATATTACACAATCTCCCTGATATGACCTAAGCAAATTGAGCAGACTCACAGATCTAGAGTTTCAAAGATAGGCTTTCGTGAGGCACAAAGGGAGTAGAGTGTGGTGAGATGATGCTCAATATGGGCAGAACCTAAGATAAGGTGAAGGGATTGTGGTTGGGCAGAGGATGGTGGTGACAGTGGTGCAGGAATGTGAGTGGAGTCGAAGGTGCTAGAAAGTGAGAGTGAGCAGTGGGGGCACGCTTAGTTATCCATAGAACAGGGAGGAGGGCTGGAGGAAGGAATAGGTGAACCCAGGGAATTTGTAGGTCCATGGTTAAAATTACAATGATGGGAATGCTCTTTTAACAAATATGGCAAGGGTGAGTTATTTGTGCAAAGCTTTGGTGGTGGGTGGATATATGGGAAAGGATTCCCGTGGGGCATGTTTCTTTGGAATATGAAAATGTTGATATTGCCATATGGTGTTGTTGTAGTGGGTGAAGACCCACACAATAAACAAGAAAATATTTAACTCCCATCCTGGATAGTCCTGCTATGTTCTCAAATATTGGAGCAAGTGTTTCTCAAGGACATAGGCAGTGCCTAGTAAAAGAAGACAGACCAATATGGCAAGCCATCAATATTAATGCATGTAACTATGAACCGTATTGTTCAAAAATGGCAACTTAGTGGTTACCAAGGGTTCCAAGGGGAGGGGGAGAGAAGACTGGATGTAGTATGAGGCATTTTTAGGGCATTTGAATTGTTCTCCATGACCTTGCAATGGCAGATAGAGGCCATTATACATTTTGTTTGAACCTATAAGATTATACAATACAGAATGTAAACCATAGTGGAAACCATCGACCATGGTTAGTGGCAATGATTCAAAAAAATTAATCTGTACTTTTTATTCACACTTTATTTTTTTATATATTTGCAGATTGATGCACCCCTGCAAATTTTAACAGAGATCCTGTGTACACTTTACCCAAGTCATCTCAATGATAACATCCTGCAAAACTGTGTACTTGGGGAGCCTGCATAGCTCAGCAGTTGAGCATTAGGCTTCCCACATATGAAGTCCTGGGTTCTATCTCTGGCTCTGGTACCTCCAAAAACAAACAGACTCTATTATACTATAAGAATCAGTATATTGACACTGATAAAATCCACAAATCTTGTTGACATTTCATTTTCATTTGTCTCCTGTCTTGATTTGAATCTTTTGTGGTACCCAGAAAATTATGTTCGTAAGCTAATCCCTCTCTGTACATGGGAGCCTATTGTATATGAGATCTTTTTTTCAGATTCAGTTAAAGGACTTTTTTATTAGACAAATTTTGATTAGATCACTTCAGTTAAGGGTTTCTGAAGTGAACATGAATGGGAAGGTAAGGGCCTCAGCAGGTACTGGGATCCATTTTGCCTTGCTACATAGCTGGACTGCTGGATCACCAGCAGTCGACCTTGGTGAGACAGTATCTATGATGATGTCTTGATTCAGAAATTTTCATAGCCTTAAACTGTAAGATTCTCCCGTAATAAATTCCCATTATAAAAGTCAACCCATTTCTGGTATTTTGCTTCCAGCAACTTTAGCAAACTTAAACATCTCCTGTGTGACTGTGTGTGTGTGTATGCTTACTTTTGTCCAATTTTTATCATAAGTGAAGATCAGGATACAAACCGTTCCATCACCAAAAGGATCCCTTGTGTTGCCCCTGTATATCCACACCCTCATCCTCATTTCCCCAATTCCTGGCAATCACTGATTTCCTTCCAGTTCAATAATTTCATCATTTCAAGAATGTTATGTAAATGGAATCATTTACAGCATGTGATATTCCTAGATAGGAAGATTGGAAGAGAGTTGAAATAATTCTCTGGATATCAATCCAAATTATTTCATGTAACAATAGTTTGCTTATTTATCTTGTTGAGTAGTTTTTCATGCTATTGATGTACCACAGTTTTTTGAGTAAGAATGAGGAGTGCATATAACTTTGCCTTGTTCCTGATCCTATAAGAATAGCAGTTTTCACCATTAAGTATGAGTTTTACGTATAAGTTATGTTTGGTTTTATAAATAATTTTTGTCAGGTTGAAGAATTTCAGTTCTATTCCTAACTCAAGGGATTTTTTTAAAAAAATCATCAATAGATGTTGGATATTATCAAATGCTTTTTGTGTCAACTGATGTGATTTTTTGTTTTATTTTTTTCCTTCTTTAGTCTGTAAACAAGGGAGATTACACTGATTGATTTTCAAATATCAAACCAGTATTTCATATCTGAATAAATCCCACTTGATCATGGTCTATAATTCACTTTCTACTTTATGGGATTCAATTTGCTAATATTTTATAAAAGATCTTTAGGTCTAAGTAGAAGAGAAATATTGCTGGATAATATTATATTTCTCACTCTCTCTTTTTGTAGTCTTTCTCTAGTTTTAGTAATACTAAAATGAGTTGAGATCTGAAGTGTTCCATATTTTCCTTATGTATTTTTCTCTTAACACAGGTTTTAGGTGTATTCCACAAATTTGGACATGGCATATTTTCATTTTAATTCAGTTTTATGTACTTTATTTAAACACATTCACAGATGAAGGAAAACTAAGTGAATTTGTCTCTAGCAGATCTATCCTTAAAGAATGACCACAGGAAACTCTAATTAGAAATTAAGTGATAGAATAAGACTGGAAACATCACAAAATATAAGAGGAATGAATTATTAATTTTGACAGATGGCGTGTTAGATGTGTATTTTTTCATTTCCAATTCTGAATAATTTTGTTTTTTCTATGTTATTAATTACTAGTTTGAATTATTTATAGTTGAGGGGCATATTCTGTATGATATCAATTATTAAAATGTTGTTGAGATTTGTTTTCTAACCCAGGATATGATCTATCTTGGAGAATATTCCAATAGCTCTTGAAAATAATATATATTTGGTTTTGTCAAGTGGAGCGCTCTATAAATGAAGGTTAGATCCTGTAGATGGGTGGTGTTTTTCAGTTAGGTAATTTACTAGTTTAATATTTAGTATTTTTATCATTTGCTCAGAGGCGTATGTTGAAATTCTCAATTTTAACCATGCATTCTCTAATTCTCCTTTTAGCTTGATCAGGTCTTGTTTCATGTATTTTAAAACCCTGTTGTTTGGTGCATACAATGTAGGATCACTGTGTCTTCTTTTTGGTTCAAACTTTCTCCCAGTAATTTTCTTTCCCCTGAGATCTACTTAAATCTGATATTAACATAATCAATTTATTAATTGATTTTAGCATGGTGTATCTTTTTACATACCTTTACTTTCAATGTAACTATATTTGAAGTGAGTTTCTAAAACTACGCAGTTTGTGCATGCATTTGTATGCATGCTGCCAATTTCCATTTTGTAACTGGTGTATATTCTTGAAATATTTACATTTAAAGTAATTATTGGTATGTTAGATCCAACACCTGCTTTTTTGTTGTTTTTCCATTTGTTTCTTTTCTTTTCTAATTTTTAAAATTTTCTGTAGGTTTTTTGAATAATTTTTAAGGATTCCATTTTGTTTTATTCCTACTATTTGTGAGTACATCACACTATATAGATTTATTTTAACAATTGATGATGTTACAAGTTTTTATTCAACCATCAAATATGTTTTAAGAACTCAGAAGGAGGATAGTCCATTATAATTGTGTCTGTTTTTACCCAATTTATTATTCTTTTTTTCTGTGATATTTCTAGCATAATTTTTTTATCATTTCATTTCTAATTAGAGTTTTATCTTAGTTTTCCTTCATCTGTAAATGTGTTTATTTATCCTCAATTCTGAAGGATAGTTTTGCCAGATACAGTATTTTTGGTTGACAGATATTTTCTTTCAGTACTTGAAAAATATGTTATTTCTTCCTTTTTATATCTGTTCTTTCAGAGAAGAATTAAACTGTCATTTGAATTATTGTTCCCCTATTGGTAATATGTTTTTCTCTCACTGTTTTTGAGAGTTTTTTCCTTTTCAGTTTTATACAAACTTAATTATGCTGTAGTTTGTTGTGAAAATCTATGAATTGATTTCATTTGCAGTTATTTTCATTTCTTGAATGTGTAGATTTATAACTTTAGCCAAATTTTAGATGTGGTGGGCCATTAATTAATCAAATACATTTCTCCTCTTCTTTCTCTTCTTCTGGGACTCTGATAATATGATCCACTGAGAATTGATCTTACCACTGAGCCCCACTAATCCCTTGAATGCCTTCCACTTTGTCAGAACTTGTCAGTCCCCCTTCTTCAATTTAAATTTTTTTTTAGTTTTTAGTTTTATTCAGTTTATTAGAAAACTTCTAGGTATACTGAACAACCATAAATAAATTACAGGATTCTTATACACTCCTTTATTGTTAAAACTTTGCATTGGTGTGGTCCATTTTTTATAATTGATGAAAGCACATTTTTATAATTGTACTTTTAACTGTAGTCTGTGTTTTAATTTAGGAGTCACTGCTTGTGTAGTGTAGTTTCATGGATTTTTAAAGAAATTTTATTCTGTTACTATAATGTAACCTAACATTTCCCCTTTTATCTTCATTCAGATATATGTCAGTGCTGTTAGTTACATTCACAATGTTGTGCTTTCATCACCATCATCAATTATCAAAACATTTCCGTCATTCCAAATAGGGACTATATGCATTTTAATGCTTAATTCCTTATTCCCTAGGACCAGCCTGTGCCTTGATAACATGTATATTCTTGATTCTGACTCTATGAGTTTGCTTGTTCTAATAATTTCAGACCAATTTGATCATACAATATTTGTCCTTCTGTATCTGGCTTATTTCATACAAAATGGTATCTTCAAGGCTCATAAGGATGTTGCATATATCTGAACTTATTTCCTTTTTACAACTGAATAGTATTCCATTGTAGGTATATACTACATGTTGGTTATCCATGCATCAGTTGATGGACTCTAGGGTTGCTTCGATTATTTGAAAATTATGAATAATGCTGCTATGATCATTGTTGTACAAACATCTGATCAGGGCCCTGCTTTCAATTCATTTGGTCATATACCTAGTACTGGGATTTCCAGGTCATACAGTCATTCTATATTTAACTTTCTATGCAAACAACAAACTGACTTGCACTGTGGCTGCAGCATTTTACATTCAACAAGCAATGAATGAGTGCTCCTATTTCTCTGCCTCTTCTCCAATACTGATAATATTCTGTCGTTTTGTTAATAATAGCCATTCTAGTGGGTATGAAATTGTATACCATTGTGATTTTGATTTGCATTTTCCTGATGGCAAATAATTGTAAGCATCTCTTCATATGCTATTGGATCATCTGTATATGTTCTTGGGAGAGATGTCTATTCAAGTTTTTGACCATTTTTAATTAGGTTGTTTTTTCAAGTTAAGTTGAAAGATTTCTTTACGTATTCTGGATACCAAACTTTTCATTAGATACATGGTTTTCAAATATTTTCTCAGTTGTATAGGTTGTCATTTCACTTTCATGATAAAGTAATTTGAGATGCAAAAGTTTTCAATTAGATGAGGTCCCATTTATCTATTTTTTGTTTTTGTTTTTTTTTGTTGTTGTTGTTGTTGTTGCTTGTGCTTTGGGTGTAAAGTCTAAGAAACAATTGCCTCCCACCTGAATATGTTTCCTTACATTTTCTTCTATGGATTTGATAATTCTGGCTCTAATATTTAGGTCTGTGACCCATTTTCAGTTGATTTTTGTATACGGTATGAGGTAAAGGACTTTCTTCATTCTTTTGCATATAGTGAGTCAGTTTTTCTAGCACTGTTTGTTGAAGAGAATATTGTTTCCCAATTGAATGGTCCTTCCTTTTATTTTGGTATTCCCTGATTTATTTTTAAAATTATTTGAAGGTTTCTGTGAACAAGACTTTTCCATTCTTGGTTATATTTATTCCTAGATATTTGATTTTTTAGTTCCTTTTATAAATGATTTTTTTCCTTAATATCTTCTTCTAATTGTTCATTACTTGTGTATGTACAATATGTACATTACTTGTGTACTGATTTGGGGTGTTGATCTTATATCCACCACTTTGCTGATTTCATTTATTAGCTCTGGATGCTTTGTTTTGGATTTTTTTAAGGTTTTTTGTACATAAGATTATGTCATCTACAACTAAGAAATTTTTACTTCTTTCTTTTCAATTTAAACAACGTTTTCTTTTATTTTTCAAGACTAATTCCTCTGGAAATAAATTCTAGTAAAATTTTGAATAACAGTGGTGACAGTGGACATCTTGTCTTGCTCCTGATTTAAGAGAGAAAGCTTTCGTCTTAGACAATTAATTAAGATGTTATCTGTAGGTGTTTCATAGATGTCCTATATCATGTTGAGGAAGTTTCCTGTTTCCTTCAGTTACTAGATGTATAAAAGCTTTTCTCAAGAAGGGATGGTGGACTTTGTCAAATTCCTTTTCTGCATCAGTTCAGATGATCATGTTTTTTTATCTCTCATTCTGTTAATGTGATATATTACATTAATTGATTTTTTTTTTGTAATTGATGCAGAATTCCTTATGGTATAATTCAGTAAATTTTAAAGAAAATATATTTTGCACATTTAGTGTATAGTGCTCTATGAATGCAAATTTGGGCAAGTTGTTAAATTACATGCTCAAGGATTATATTATTACTTATTTTTACTTTGCTCTGTCAGTTGTAGAGAGCTTTATCTTAAAATGTTTAATTTTGATACTATTTTTTATTTCCACATTTTCCTTTAATGTTTGCTTTTTATATTGTTATGCTATGTAATTATGTGTGTACAATGTTACACCACTTCATTTTAATAAATATTTCAGTATAAGCTCTCCAAATTCTAAAGGAAAGGATGACTATTTGACTCATGGCATAGGACTCCAAACTGGATTGTACATTATATTAGTTTTTCCACATTATTAGGTACACAATACATTTTTGTGTGTGTTTTTGCTTGTCATGTCCCTATTTTTATTATTAGGGAAGTTGTAAGTTTAAAGGAAGACCATGGAAAAGATACAGAGTTTTCATATATCTTCCTATTATCAAAACTGCATTACTGTGTGTATTAGTCAGGGTTCTCTCTAGAAACAGAATCAACAGGAGATATCTTTCAATAATATGAGATTTTAAAAGAGTCTCTCATGCAACCATGGGGATGCAGAAGTCCAGGTTCCACAGCAAGCAGCAAACCAGGGTCTCCAATGAAAGTCTGATGAAAGGTCCTTTATGAGTTTTTGGGAGAAGTTGGCTGTCAAACGATGAGCTGGGAAATTCTCTCTGAATGTTGAAATCACTCCCACTTTTAAAGCATTCAACTGATTGGATAAAAGCATCACCCATTGTTGCTGCAATCTCCCTGATTGATGCAGATGTAATCAACCATCCATGCAGTAAACTCACTGGAGATCAAAGTCCAGAAATGTTCTTGTATTACAATTAGCCCAGCGCTTGCTGGAACAAACACCTGAACACAAATACCTAGCCGAGTTGACACATTAGCCTAACCATCACACTGTGATACTTGTTACAATTGACATAAAGATATTATTATAATGTAGTATTAACTATAGTGCATCATCTGCATTAGAGTTCATTGCATTCTATAGTCCTATGGTGTTTTTTTTTTAATTATTCTAATAATATATATACAACTTATATTTCCCCTTTATATAGAAATGTATTTCCACAATTACAAAGATAGATAATATATAAATGCCCATTCATATGTTATGGAACATACTCAGTATGACTTTAAGGAAAATGGTACATAAAAAGAAAGTGTGCAGACAAGATCACAGAAGGATGCAGTACCTATTTAAATGGGTGACAATTTGTTGTAATTCAATGTGGAGGTAGACAGTGCCGGGAACCATCCAAAGAAAGATTGGGGTCAGGGGACCTCACTCCATGAGGAATGCAGGCAAGTTTATTTAGGTTGAAGCTGTTCTTTATACTACAAAGCTGATAACAAAAGTAAGGAGTTCTTCACTAGTTTCTCAGCTTGGTGTGTGAGAGCGCTACCTGTTTGTGAGTTTCCAGACAAACTTTCCTGGGAATTCAGACAATAACATCTGTGTGGGGAGTTCATTCTGCTCTGCCTCCTCCCACTGATATCTGCAGTATGCAGTGTCCTTGGAGACATTTATTCTCTGCCAGCAAGCATGCTTTTTGAATGCTTAACCCTTTATGCTCTGACTCTCAGTATCTTCTCCAACAATTCCCCCTTTTTTGTTTTTTGTCCAGGGTGACTGTGCCTGTCTTAGGTTGCCCTCCTCTGAAGGTTTTACCCATCATTGGCCACCATCCAAGCTGCCATGGACA
>JAQZBX010004532.1:0-59812 GCA_029593785.1 Cabassous unicinctus | reverse complement strand
CCTTTTCTATTTCTGTAGAGTAGGCTGTTAGAATTTTGGTTGGTCTTCCATTGAATCTATCAATCTGTTTGGGAAGGATTGATATCTTCATAATAGTTAGTCCTCCATGCACAAAATGTCTTTCCAGTTGTTTAGGTCTTCATTGATTTCTTTTAGCAATTTTATTTTTAGTTTTCTGCATATTGATCCTGTGCTTCTTTGGTTTAATTGATTCCTACGTATTTGAATATTTTTGTTGCTATTACAAATGGAATTTCTCCCCGATTTCCTCCTCAGATTGTTTAATACTAGTGTATAAAAACATTACTATTTTTGCATGTTTATCATGTATCCTGACATTTTGCTGAACTCATTTATTAGCACAAGTAGCTTTGTCATAGACATTTCAGAATTTTCTAAATATAGGATCATGTCACCCACAAATAATGAGAGTTTTTCTTCCTCTTTTCTATTTGAATGCCTTTTACTTTTTCTTGTCCAACTCCTCTAACTAGAACTCCTAGTACCATGTTGAATAACAACACTAATAGTGGTCATCCTTGTCTTGTTCCCAAACTTAGAGGAAAAGCCTTCAACCATTCCCCATTGAGTACAATGATGGCTGAGGCTTTTTCATATATGCTTTTTTTTACCATATTGAGGAATTTTCCTTCTATTCCTATCTTGGAATTATTTTTATCAAAAAAGGATGCTGGGTTTTGTCAAATGCCTTTTCTGATTAATTTGAAATGATCATGCTTTTTTTTCCCTTCAATTTGTTAATGTTGTGTTATGTAGATTGATTGTCTTATATTGAACCAGCCTTGCATACCAGGAATAATTCCCAATGGGTCGTTATCTACAAGTCTTTTGATATGATGGTGGATTTGATTTGCAAGAATTTATTGAGAAATTTTTAGCATCTATGTACATTAGAAAAATTTTTCTGTAATTTTCTTTTCTTGTATTGTCTTTATCTGGCTTTGTCATTAGAATGATGTTGGCTTCATAAAATGTTTTGGGTAATTTTCCCTTCTCTTCAATTTCTTGGATGATTTTAAACAGGATTACTGTTAATTCTTTTTAAAGTGCTTGGTAGAATTCACCTGTCAAGCCATCTGGTCCTGGACTTTCCTTTATTGAGAGATTTTTGATGATGTATCCAATATTTAAATGTGATTGATTTGTTAAGTTCTTGTATTTCTTGTAGTGTCAGTGTAGGTTATTTGTGTATTTCTTAGAATTTGTCCATTTCATCTAGGTTGTCTTGTTTGTTGGCATACAGTTTCTCAAAATATTCTCCTGTGACCCTTTTTATTTTTGTGGGGTCAGTTGTAACTTCCCTCCTTTCATTTCTGATTGTATTCATTTGCATCTCTCTTTTTTCTTTGTTAGTCTAGATAGGGGTTTGTCAATTTTATTGATCTTCTCAAAGAACCAGCTTTTGCTTTAATTGGTATTCTGTATTATTTTTTAGTTCTCAATTTCATTGATTTCTGCTCTAACTTTTATTATTTCTTTCCTTCTGCTTACTTTTGGTTTGGTTAGCTGTTGTTTTTCTGGTTTTTCCAATTATTCAGTTAGATCATTGATTTTAGCTCTTCTTATTTAATATAGTGTTTAGTGCTATACATTTCCCTCTCAAGACTGCTTTTGCTGTATGCCATAAGTTTTGATAACTTGTGGCCTTGTTTTCATTTTTCTCAATACGTTTACTGATTTCACTTGCAATTTCTTCTTTGACCCCCTGATTATTTAGGAGTATGTTGTTTAGCCTCCAAACTTTTGTGAATTTACCTCTTACTTAATATTGATTTCCAGTTTCATTCCATAGAGATCGGAGAAATTACTTTAAAAAATTTAAATCTTTTTATATTTATTGAAAGCTGCATTGTGCACATGTGGTCTATCCTGGAGAATGATTCATAGGCACTTGAGAAGAATGTATAACCTACTGAATTTTGGTGCAATGTTCTTTTATATGTCTTTTAGGTCCAACTCTTTATCATATAGTTCAAGTTCTCTGTTTCCTTGTTGATATTCTTTCTAGCTGTTCTATTTAGTTATGTGTGTGTTGTGTTGAAGTTTCCAATGATTATTGTAGAGATGTCTATTTCTCCCTTCAATTTTGCCAGGGTTTGCTTCATGTATTTTGGGATACCCTGATTAGGTTCAATAGATATTTATGATTGTTATATCTTCCTGATGGATTGTCCATTTTATTAATATATAATGGCCTTCTATATCTTATATAACTCTTGCATTTGAAGTGTTTTTTTTTTTCTGGTATCACTATAGCTACCCCTGGTCTTTTCTGGTTACTATTTGTGTGGAGTATATTTTTCCAACATTTCACCTTTAGCTGGTTTGTATTCCTGGGTCTAAGGTGATTCTCTTGTAGGCAGAATATGGTTGGCTCATGTTTTCTATCCATTCTGTCAGCCTATATCTTTTCATTGGGGAGGTTAATTCATTCACATTCAATGACATTACTGTAACTGCATTATTTTTTGGAAAAAATAATATATTTTATAAAATATTACCCACATACATTTTTAACAAATCATTTTTGATACATATTAATAAAACATACAATTCATCCAATTTGTTTATTTCTTTATTGCTATTATTGTAAGAAAGAAAATGCTCTAATCATGATTGAAGTGAGGAATGCATAGCTATATAGTAATACCAAAAACCATTGATTTTAAATCCATTATTTACTTCCATCATTTTATTATTTGTTTTTCATTTACTGTATCTTCTTTTCATCTGTCTTACTCTTTTGGCTATCCTTTCTCCTATTCCTTCTTCTATACACTCCTCAAAGCCTCTTTCTCCAGACGTTTTCTTTCAGGTTCCAAGGCTTCCTTCACTATTTCCTGCAAAGATGGGTTCTTTTTTTGAACTCTCTTAGTTTGTTTGTGAATATTTTATACTCATCTTCATATTTGAAGGAGAACTTTGCTGGATAAAAAATTTCCAGTTGGCAGTTTTTGTCTTTCAGTCTCCTAATTGTATCATACCACTGTGTTCTTGCCTCCATCATTTCTGATGAAAAATCTGCAGTAAGTCTTACTGGGTGCCCCTTGTATGTGATGGTTTACTTCTCCCTTGCTGTTCTCAGGTTTTTCTCTTTATCTTTGATGTTTGACATTCTGAATAGTATGTGTCTTAGAATAGACCTATTTGAATATATTCAGATTGGGGTGCACTGTACTTCTTGCACATGTAAGTTCACTTCTCTTTTGAGAGTTGGGAAATTTTCAGCTATTATTTCCTTGAATAGTGTTTCTGCCCCTTTTCCCTTCTCTTCCAATTCTGGAACTCCCATTATACATATGTTGTTGCATTTCATATTGTCATTCAACTCCCTGAGTCCCTGCAAATTTCCCCCATTCTTTTCTCTCTCTGTTTGTATTAGTCAGCCAAAGAGGTGTTGATGCAAAATACCAGAAGTTGGTTGGTTTTTATGAAGGGTATCGATTTGGGGTAGAAGCTTACAGTTACCAGGCCATAAACCATAAGTTTCTTCCTCCACCAAAGTCTGTTGCCAATTATTAGAACAAGAGAGCTGCTGACATTTGCCAGGGTTTAGGCTTCTTGGGTTCTTCTCTTCCTGGGGCTTCATTTTAGTGCTTAGCTCCTCTGTTTCCTCCACAAGGTCAGGTGTACACTATGAGGCTCTCTAGGCTCTGCCTCTCCACAAGGCCAGCTGTGAAATGTCAGGTGAATGGCTCATCTCTATCCTGGGGCCTTCTCTCCTTCCTCCTGACCTAGCTCCTCCATCTTCTCACCTCCCCAGGCTCCAGCATCAAAACTCCAACATCAGAAGTACTACAACTCTGTCCTTTGCCATGCCTTTTATATTTGATTCCCCACCCTCCATGGGGTGGGGCTCAACACCCTAATCATAACTTAATCATGCCCAGATTTACAGACCAGTTTACAAGCATAACCCAATATCTGGTTTTGGAATTCATAACTATGTCAAACTGCCAAACTGCTATACTGTTCCTTACTTTCTTCAGTTTCTGCTGATTGTCTTCAGTATCATTTATTCATTCTTCTATCTGTTGTATGCCTCTAATGTGTTTTGATTTATTTTTAATTTTTTTAAAAGATACTTAGATTATACAAATGTCACATAAAAAATATAGGGTATTCCCAAATGCCCTGCTCCCCATACCACCCACATTTTCCCACATTAACAACATCCTTCATTAGTGAGGTACATTCATTGCAATTGATGATTTCATTTTGGAGCATTGCCACTAAGTGTGGATTAAATTTTATATTGTAGTTTACACTCCCACAAAATTCAGTACATTATGACAAGATTTATAATGGCCTATATTTGTCATTGCAATGTTATTTTGGCCAATACCCAAGTCCCCAAAATGCCCCTGTATTACTCCTGTTTTTCCCTCTCCTTGACCTCAGATCCTCCAGTGCCACTACCTCCACATTAATGATCTGAGTTCTTTCATTGCTAGAATCACAATAAGTCTATAATAGAATACCAGTAAGTCTACTTTAGCCCATAGTTCCTTCCCCAATCCTTAGGAATCTGGGATAGTGATGTCCTCTCCACCTCTAATTGAGAGGGGACTGTGATCCCATACGGTCAATGGATGGAACTCTCTTGCTTGCAGTTGTAGACTCTCTCAGGTCCTTGGTAGTTGTCGGTCATCACCTCCATGTTAGTTGTCTGGGTGAGGTCAATGTACTGGAGAGTAGGTGTTCCAACTCTGATGAGATTCATGGCCCAGCTGGCACATGGACAGCTCAAAGACTTAAGTCTCTTGGACATACACCTACCAACTTTAATACTAATTATTGGTTCAAATAGAAGGACAGAAGAGTCATGTGTACTTAAACCACAACAGGCTCCAACTCTGTCACATTGGGAAGCATAAATTCCAAAGTAGGGCCCACTGGCAATATACCAAACTCCTGAGCTATCTGCCAGGCCTATAGTGTCTGGATGTCTCCAGAGCCTTCAGGAGCCCTGCTATTTGGGGTAGTATCTACTTTGGTAGTCACAAAGATCCTGCTGAGACATGCATTACTGGAATTACCTCCTGACTCACTTTGAAGTCTCTTAGCCATATAAACTTATTTGTCTTTACCATTTCCACCTTTTGGTCAAGGTCTTTTTCCAGTTGCATTGCTAGTTGAGGATTGGTAGTAATCCCTTGGTGCCAGGGAGGCTCATTCCTGGGAGTTATGTACCATGCTGGGGGAAAGGTAATGCATTTATATGCTGAGTTTGTTTTAGAGAGAGGCCACATTTGAGTAATAAGGAGGTTCTCAGGAGATAACTCTTAGACACCCTATAATACTAAGCTAAGTTTCAATTTCAAAACTAAAGGTTCATAAGAACAGTCATCAATATCAAGGACCCATCAATGGACCATCCTCTTTCACTAGTTACTGCCCCTGTTCTCAGGGGATTCTTGTTGTTCCATTAGAGAATGTGGCAGGACTACCAAGGATTGGAATTTGATATTCTGGTTATTGTGTGAAACTCCAACCAAAGTGACAATGCCCCATGAGCACTTGAATACATTTATAAGCCTTATAGGTATGCCCTAGTTTAACCTCCTCCTATATATCCACCATCACTTAAAACCCTACACCAACGATACTCTCCTGTAATAGTTGTAACCCTTCTGTGATCCAAAACTTTTTCAAATATGAAGCCAACAAAATAACCAAATACAGTTAATAAGAAAATGAAATAATAATGTTAGTCTTGAAAGTAAGCAGTAAAATACAAAAATTAAAATATATAGATAATAAAAATGTTGAAAAAATAATTAAAATATTTTTTGACATTATGTCTTTCAACACTGTAAGATCTGTTGTCTTCTTTGTGCAGTGATATTTTCTTCCTTTTATTCCTCCATGTCCTAATTTCTTCATTTCGTCTTCAAAGAAATGTTAGTTTTCAGAAAAGTCACATATAGAATATAGGGGATTCCCATATATCCAACATGTTCCCCCTTTCCGACTTTCCCCTATAAATACCATTTTACATGTGGTGGATGGTATATTTGCTACAATTGATGTACAAATATTGAAACATTGTTACTAACCATCCTCAATGATTTATATTATGGTTTACATTTTTGACCATACACTTATATAAATTTTGATGAAATTTAAAGTGGCCTGCATCCATCATTGCAAAATAATTTATTATAATTCCATTGCCCCTCAAGTGTCCCATGTTCCATCTATTCTATTCCTCCCTCCCCCTGTCTTCAATACCCATGGCAAACCACCAAGCTTCACTCTTTGTAGAAAAAGATTCATAGTTACTTGCATCAAAATCAAGGGCTTGCTCTCCCCTCTGCTCTCAAGAGACACTCATCCCTCTATTTAAGAAGATAGGATTCCCAGGATAGGAGTCCCACAGCTTCCTGTTCATTATGTGAGTCTCCACCCAATGATCCAGAGTACTATGACAAGATAAACCCTCACACACTCCCTAGAGGCTCAGCTCAGGGGCACCCTGTCCCAAATGTCCCCTGCATCCAACAACCTAAACCAATAATCTTCCCCTGCCATATTTGCAAAAGATACATTCTCATCATTGTACTTTCAAACACATACTGCAAGTCCCCAGAGTTCACTGGCTCCCTTCCACAACCATCCCCCAGTTCTGTGGACAGCAAAACTCACCCTCTCCACACTACCCCCTCACAAACTAGCACTACCCAACCCAATAGTATCACTGTACCACTAGTCATGTAGGTCCACTGCACAACTACATCCTTCTACCTTATAGATTTTGACCATATGGGCATTGGCTCACTACCTAATTCTCCCTTTCTGTCTCCTGTAAACCTATCTCCAAGACAATAGGTCTGTGAGTCTGCTCAATTTGTATAATTCATATCAGTGAGGCCATGTAATAGTTGTCCTTCAGTACCTGGCTTGCTTCTCTCTACATAAGGTCATCAAGAGATATCCATGTTATCCCATTTGTTAACGCTGCTTTCCTTCTTACAGCTGAGTAATATTCCATTGTATGTATTTACCTCAATTTGTTTATCCATTCATCTGTTAATGGACTTTTGAGTTCTTTCCAACTTTTGGCAATGGAGAATAATCCCTCTATTAACAGTGGTGTGCATATATCTGTTTGTGTCCCTGCTTTCAGTTCTTCTGGGTATACACCCAGCAGTGGGATTGCTGGATCATATGGCACTTCTATAGTTAGCTTCCTGAGGAACTGCCAAAGCTGTCCTCCACAATGGATGCACCATTCTATATTCCCACCAGCAGTGGATAAGTGTTCCCTTTCCTCCACATACTCTCCACCAGTTGTAGTCCTCTGTTTTTTTAATAGCCACCAGTCTAATGGGTGTAAGATGATAGCTCACTGTAGTCTTGACTTGCATTTCCCTAATAAGTAGTGATGTTGAGCATCTTTTCATGTGCTTTTTAGCAGTTTGTATTTCTTCATTGGAGAAGTGTCTATTCAAATCACTTGCCCATTTTTTAAATGGGTTGTTCTTATTTTTGAGCTGTAGGATTCCTTTATATATGCAGGCTAGTAGACCTCTATAAGTTATATGGTTACTCAATATTTTCTCACAATGAGTAGGCTGCCTTTTTACTTTCTTGAGAAACTCCTTTGAGATGCAATTTTTTCAATTTTGAGGAGGTCCCATTTATCTATTTTTTCTTTCATTGCTTTGGTTGTAAAATTCATGAAACCATTTCCTAATATAAGATCCTGTAGATGCTTCCCTTCATTTTCTTTCAAGATCTTTATTGTCTTGGCTTTTATATTTAGATCATTGATCCATCTTGAGTTATTTTTTGTAAAAGGTGTGAGATGGTGTTGCTCTCTCATTCTTTTGGATATGGATGTCCAGTTCTCCATGAACCATTCATTGAAGATGCCTTTCTCTCCTGCTTGAATGAGCTTGGTGGCCTTCTCAAATATCAGTTGACTGTATGTGAGGATCTATATCAGAACTCTTAATTAGGTTCTATCGGTCAGTATGTCTATCCTTGTGACAATACGATGCAGTTGTGACCACTGTTGCTTTGAAATACATTTTAAACTCAGGTACTGTGATTCCTTGAATTTTCTTTTTCTTTTTCAATATATCTTTGCCTTTTCGGTGCCCCTTGCTCTTCTAAATAAATTTCACAGTAAACTTTTCCAATTCAGTAAAAAATGCTGTGGTAATTTTTATTATTTTGTTAAATCTGTAGATCAGTTATGAAAGAATAGACATTTTAATGATATTTAGTCTTCCTATCCATTGACAGGGAATATTCTTCCGTTTATTTAGGTGTTCTTTGATTTCCTTTAACAATGTTGTGTATATTCCTATGTACAAGTCATTTACACATTTAATTAAATTTATTCCTAGGTGTTTGATTCTTTTAGTTGTTATTGTAAATGGTATTTTTTAAATTTTTATTTCCTCCTCAGATTGCTCATTACTGGTGTACAGAATGCTACTCATTTTTGCACATTGATCTTATAGCCTGCCAATTTACCAAATCATTCATAAGTTCTAGAAGATTTGTTGTAGATTTCTCAGGGCTTTCTAGGTATAAGATTATGTCATCTGCAAATAGTGAAATTTATACTTTTTCCTTTACAGTGTGGGTGCCTTTTATATCATTTTCTTATCTAAGTGCTCAACCAACTATTTCTAACACAATGTTAAATAAGAGTGGTGAAAGTGGACATCCTTGTCTTGTTCCCAAATTTGAGGGAAAGCTTTTGGGATTTCATTATTGCGTACTATGTTACTTGTTCATTTTTCAAATATACCCTTTATCATGTTGAGGAAGTTTCCTTCTATTCCTATATTTTGAATTGTTTCTATCAAGAAATTCTGCTGTATTTTGTCAAATGCTTTTTCTGCATCTATAGAGATGATCATGTGTTTTTTTCTTTTGATCTGTTTAGGTAGTATATTACATGCTTGATTTTTTTATGCTGGACCACCGTTGCTTACCAGGGATGAAACCCACTTCTTCATTGTGTATAATTCCTTTGATGTATTGTTGAATATGATTAGCAAGTATTTTGCTGAGGATTTTAGCATCTAGGTTCATTAGAGTGTTTGGTCTATAGTTTTACTTTCTCTTTGTTTGGCATCTTTGTTTGGCTTTGGTATTAGGGTGATGTCGGGATCATAGGACGACTTAGGCAATGTTCCCTCAACTTCTATATTTTGGAATACTTGAAGCAGAAATGGTTTTTGTTCTTTCCAGAATATTTGGTTGAATTTACCTGTGAAGCCCTCTTGTCCTGGGCTTTTCATAGTTGGGAGGTTTTTGATGAATAATTCTATCTCATTACTTGTTATTGGTCTGTTAGGTTCAACATTTTCTTCTTTCATCAATGTAGGCTGCTTGTGTGTTTCTAAGAATTTGTACATTTCCTCTAAATTATCTATCTTGTTGGCATACAATTTTTCAAAGTATACTCTTATGATACTCATTATTTCTGTGGGGTCAGTGGTGATATCCCCTTCCTCATTTCTTATTTCATTGATTAACATCTTCTCTCTTTTTTTCTTTGTTAGTCATGCTAAGAGTTTGTCAATTTTATTAAACTTCTCAAGAAATCAGCTTTGGCTTTGTTTATTTTTTTAGTGCTTTCTTATTTTCAATTTCATTTATCTCTGCTCTAATCTTTGTTATTTCCTTCTTTTTACTTGCTTTCTGGTTAGTTTGTTGTTCTTTTTCTAATTCCCCCAGGTGTGCTGTTCAGTCTTCAATTTTAGCTCTTTGTTCTTTTCTAATATAGGCATTTATGGCTATGAATTTCCCTCTCAGCCCTGCTTTTGCTGTATCTCATAGGTTTTATATTTTTTGTTGTCATTTACATTTGTTTCAGGATACTTTTTCATTTCCTTTGCAATTTCCTCCTTGACCCACTGATTGTCTAAGAGTATGTTAGCTTCCATATCTTTGTGCCTAGTCTCTTTTTCTGGCTCTTACTGATTTCTAGCTTCATTCTCTTGTGGTCAGAGAAATTACTTTGTATAATTTCATTCTTTCTGAATTTATTGAGATTTGTACTGTGGCCTACCATGCAGTCTATCCTGGAGAATGATCCATGTGAACTTGAGAAGGATGTATATCCCATTGTATTTGGGTGTAGTGTTATTTATATGACTAATAAGTCCATATCCTCTAATGTATTATTCAATGTCTTTCTTTATTGATTCTATGTTGAGATGTTCTCTCTAATTGTGATAATGGTGTATTAAAGTCCCCCACAATAATTGTAGAGATATCTATTTCTCCACTTATATTTTCCAGTGTTTGCCTCATGTATTTTGAGGTGACCTGATTAGGTGCATAAATGTTTATGATTGTTCTTTCTTCTTGAGAGATTATCCCTTTTGTTAATATATAGAGTCCTCCTTTGTCTCTTACAATAGATTTTTCATTTAAAGTCTATTTTGTCTGATATGGGTATAGCTACTTCTGCTCTTTTTTGATTTTTTGCATGTAAAATTGTTTTCCAACTTTCACTTTCAGCCTCCTTGCATCCCTGGATCTAAGGTGAGTTTCTGGTAGATAGCTTATAATTGGTCAAATTTCCTTTTCCACCCTACCAATCTGTGTCTCTTGATTGGAGAGTTTAATCCTTTAACATTTAATATTATTTCTGTCAAGGAATTACTTACATTAGCCATATTTTCTTTAGGTTTATGTATGTCATATGTTGTTTTTATTTCTCTTTTTACCTTTTCAGTTGTTCTTACACTGTCCTCCAACTCTCTCTCTCTCCTACTTTTTTCTTTTAACTTGCAGAACTCCCTTTAGTATTTCTTGAAAGGCAGGATTCTTATTGATGTACTCTCTTAATTTCTGTATACCTATGCCTACATTGAACTCTACCTCAGTTTTGAATGTCAGCTTTGCTGGATAGAGAATTCTTGGCTAGAAGTTTTTTTCTTTTGGGACCTTCACTATGTCATACCACTGCTTTCTTGCCTCCATGGTTTTAGATGAGAAATCAGCACTTAATCTTATTGAGGTTCCCTTCTATGTTGTGGATCTCTTTTCTCTTAATGCTTTCAGTATTCTCTCTTTGTCTTTTGCATTTTGATAAGTATATGTCTAGGAGTAGCCCTAGACAGTGTTTATACTGTTTGAGGAGTCAGGTCTTCCTGGACATGTCTGTCAATGTCCCTCAATAGACTTGGGAAACTTTCAGCTGTTATTTCCTCCAATTCTCCTCCTGCCCCCTTTCCCTCTCTTCTCCTTCTGGGATGCCTATAATGCATATGCTTGTGCACATCATTTTGTCATTCAAATTCCTAAGTCCCTGTTGGATTTTCTCTATCTTTTATCTATCTGTTCTGTCTGATTTCAGCTGTACTATCTTCTGCATCACTGATTCTTTCCTCTGTGTGTTCAAATCTGTTGCTATGTGCTTCCTGTGTATTTTTTTATTTTTTGCATTGTTCCATTCATCACCATCAGGTGTGTTTTCTTTTTATGTCTGTTTACAATTTCTTCAGTATGTTTCCCCAGTGTCTTCTTAATATATTTTATCTCTTCCTTCATTTCATTAAGTTGACTCTTGATATTTGATTGGACATCATTGATTAGTTGTTCCACATTCTGCATCTCCTCCTTTTTTTTTAGTTTGTTAAACATGGCCATGTGTTCCTGTTTCTTTATATGGCTTGTAGTTTTTTGTTGCTGTCTGGGCATCTGTTTATCTTGATCGGTTTATTTGGTTGGTTAGCTTCTCTTTCTATTCTAGGATTATATTTTGTTGTTTCCTTTTGTGTGGTAAGGTTAATTTTTGATACTTGGTTCCTCTTATTCTATATCCTTGTAGTTGTATGTGCTCCCTTGGGAAAAAACATATTAAGACCAGAGAAATGGGAAAAGATAAGAAGAGAAAAAGAGTAATGGGAATATGATACTAAAAAAGTTAAAAGAGGATCTGGGCAAGAGCTAGGATACTAAGTAATATGAGTGAAAAATAAAAAATGCAAAGGGAAAAGAATAAAAGAGGTGGAGTAGAAAAGATAAAACAAAAGACCAAATAGAGGGGAAAATAGAATGAATTTAAAGGCAGGTCAGCTGAGTAGGAAAAAATAACTAGAAACAGAATAGAGAGAGAGAAAACTAGAATGAATTAAAAGGCCAGATAGATGAGAAGAGAATAGAAGGAAAGAGAAAAAAAGGAGAGAGGAAAAGTAAAAATTTGACCAAACAAGAAGTGATGGAATGGAAGAAAGGCAACAGAAGATAGAAAAATGAAGGAAAGTAGAGAAGTAAAGTAGGTAAAAAAAATAAGTAAAAGAGACGAGGAAACAAAGAAAGGGAAACAACAAACAAGAAACAAAACAGCAACAAAGAAGTAACCCAAGAAAAACAAACTTCCTTCTTAGGACCCTAGAGAGCTTCTCAGGCTGCTGGCATTCATTAATTAATCACCATGCATCCTTCCCTCTGCAGGTGATGTATCCAGTTTTAGCAAATAAAATGAAGGAAAAAGAAAGAAAAAAAAAATCCAAAAAACCACAGAGCAAACAGTAGAAACTCAGTCTGTAAGTTCCCTATCATAAGGTGCCAGCTGTATGCCTTAACTATCTCTGTATCCCTTCTCTTAGGCCGTATCAGGATTTGAACCAGTGACTTTCTACATGCAAGACAGGAATTCTCCCACTGCGCTACAGCAGCTATATAGACTAAATAGACTTTTGAAACTTTATTGGGCATTTCTTGCCCCTGTTTCCCTTTGATGGACTTTTAATAGTTTTCAGTGGCTGGTCTATTTATTTGCCTGTCTCTGCCCCCTACCCCTGATCAAGTTCCTCTCTCCCAGGGCAGATGGGTGTGGCAGCCTGCCTGAGCAGATTTATCTCTCCTCTCACCATGGGGCCACCTCAGTGCAGGCTGGTATCCTTTGCAAGGTTCAAAGGGGGATCATGTGTCCAAACCCACAGAGAGGAAACCACTCTCCACCCTTAGCCAGTCTTCTTTTCCTCCCAGGGAATGCTCCCTCCCACTCAGCTCACAATTGAGAGCCATGTTGTCCACAGAGGCTATTTGCCTTGAGAGTGGGGCTTAGCCACCCACTTTTTCCAGCCACAGGGATGAGCAACTCATGATTTTCCCTTGCACTCTTTATCTCTTTTTCCAGCTTCCCCCAGATCAATGCCCTGAAGCCTCCTGCTCTGCAGATTCCCAAAAGAACTCATGTAAGATTTTGCCCCTTCTCTTCCTTTTTCATGAAAAAGCTGGGCAGTGCCTACTTACAATGATGCCATTTTCTTGGAAACTCCAGCCTTTCACTTTCAATCTATTGGTATCCTTGGGGCTAAGGTGAGTCTCTTGTTGACAGCATATAGATGACTCCATATTTTCTATCCATTCCACCAGTCTGTGTCTTTTGTTTGAGATTAATCCATTAGCATTCAATGTTATTATTATAAAGGCAGTTCTTATGTCACCCATTTTGACCTGTGGGTTTTTTCAGTCTTATATTATTTTTACCACCCTTTTAACCCTTTTAGTTACTTTTACTGATATAATGTTCACTTCTACACTCTCTTCCAAGCATCTCTCTCAGTATCTTAAATACATTATACCACTTCCTTCTTGCCTACATGGTTATTGATGAGAAATCAGCACTTAATCTTATTGGGTATGCCTTGTAGTTTATGCATCATTTTTCTCTTGCTGCTCTCAGAATTCTTTCTTTGACATTCTGATTTGTATATGTCTTGGAGTTTGTCTATTCAGATTTATTCTAATAGGAATATGTTGTGCTTAGACATGGATACCTATATCTTTCAATAGGATTGGTAAGTTTTCTACCATTATTTCTTCTTATATTCCTTCTGCTCCCTTTCCCTTATCCTCTTCTTCTGGGACAGACACAATACTTATGTTTGCACATCTCTTGCTCTAATTTTGTTACTTGAAACCCTTTTCAATTTTTTCAATTTTTTATTCATCTGTCCTTTTGTATGTTCACTCTCATAGCTCATGTCTTCAAGCATACAGAACTTTTCTTCTGCCTTTTCCAATCTGCTGTTATGTGCCTCCAGTGTATTTTTTTTTTAAAAAGATTTATTCATTTATTTCCCCCCTCCCTGAGATGGTTTCCTCACCTGTCTGCTCATTGTTTTGTACTTGTGTCTGCTCACCATGTCTGCTTATCTTCTTTAGGAGGCACCCAACTGATTGAGCCACATCCACTTCCTCCAGTGTATGTTTTATTTAATTTATTGTGCCCCTTTCATTCTTTATGATCTGCTATTTTTATTTGTATGCTTCTTTCATTCCCATAAGATTTGCTATTTTTATATCTATGCTTTCAAATTCTTCTTTGTGCTCACCCAGTGTCTTCTTCATATCTTTAACCTATTTAGCCATCTCATTGAATTTACTAAGATTTGTTTGAACATCTATGAGTAGTTGTCTCAACTCCTATGTGTCATCTGGAAGCTTATCTTATTCCTTTGACTGGGCCATGTCTTCTTGTTCCTTGGTATGTATTAAAATTTTTGTTGGTGTCTTCGCATCTGGATAACTAGGTGTATTTATTCTTGGTGCAGATTGTCTCTTCAGCTTATGGCTTCCTTGCCTTTTCTTTCTTCCTGGTTGTGTAGTAAGGAACCAAAACAGCCTATTCAACAAATTGTGCTGGGAGAACTGGATATTCATCTCCAAAAGAAATATGACCCCTATCTCATACCATTTACAAAATTAGCTCAAAATGGAGAGATGTATCAAGCAAGTGGCTGAATAAGGTATTCAAACATTCAGCTCATCCTACAGGGCAGATAGCAATCTAAACAGAGCTATCTAAAGCATATGTTTGGAGAATCAGGAGACCAGAAGAGCATCCTGTAACATCCTTGAAAGAATGGAAGGAGAATGCCCATCTGCATTGCAGATTTGTGATTACAGCACTCCACACTGTAGAGTTGGTAAGCTGTGGAGACTGAAGCTGCCCACATTACCCCTGGAACTGATGAAGCTTCTCCCAACTTTCTCCTCTGCCAGGTTAGGGACAGTGCTAAAGCTGTGTATAGGAAATGAATTTGTGAAGGGCAAAACAGTGTGTATTGCTCAGAGAGACTGATGAATCTTCACACCCCTTCCTCCCATACTGAGGGTGGAGATAGAATTGCAGGTGTCATCAGCAATCTCTGCCATATATTCCCAAAATGACCACAGTTGCCCAGGTAGACTGATGTAACAATGGCCCCTCTCCTCCTCTGCCAGGGATGGGGATGGACTCTCCAGCAAGCCAAAAATCTAAATGATTTGGGCAATTGCCCTGAGAGGCTGAAGGAGTACTTTCCCTTCTGTACCTTAGGGTGTAGGAATGGAACTACAGGCATGCAACAGTTCAGTCCATGTCAGCCAAAGGAACCTGCTATTGTCTGGAGAAGCTGAGGAAACATCAGTCCCCTCCTATCCTATTGAGGAGTGGGGATGGATACAGAAGCACCCAAACATTCAGTCCCTTTAGGTCAAAAGTATTTGCCATTGCCAGGAGAGGCTGAGGAAACAACAGCCCCCTCCTATCCTTTTGTTGCCTGTGGTGGTACATCCACAGGCACCAAACAGTTCTGTTCATGCAGGCCAAAAGTGCCTTCCATGCCCATAAAGATTGAGGAAACAACAGTCCCCTCCTTTCTATTGGAGGTTTCGGATAGATCCACAGGCACCCAACAGTACAGTCTGTTTGTCTAAAATTGCCTGCTGTTGCCTGGAAAGTCTGAGGAAACACAGCTCCCCTCTTATCCTACTTGGGGTGGGATGGTGTTACAGGTGTCTGGTTATTTAGTTTGTGTGGGCAGAAAGAACCTGCAGTTACCTAGAGAGGCTGGGGAAATACCACTCCCTCTTGTACAATCAGGGGTGAGCCACAGGCACCCAACAGTTGAGATCATGCAGACCAAAAGTATCTGCACTTTCCCTGAGAGGTTGAGGAAACTCCAGCCCCCTCCTATCCTATGTGGTATGGGGGTAGAGTCTCAGGTGCTCAACAAACCTGTTTGTGTGTACTGAATGGGCTAGAGTTACCCAGAGAGGCTCAGGAAACCCAGCACCCCTCCTATCCTATTGGGGTTGTTGATGGAGCCCCAGGTACCTGACTGTCCAAGCTGTGCCAGCTGAAAATGCCTACAGGTGCTTGGAGAGGCTGGTGCAGGTCCACCCAGCTTATTCCCTGCCAGACTTGGGGATGGAGCCTATGCTAGCTAAGGCTGCAATTTGATCTGTGTGGAAAGAAGCTGGTCTCTACCATCTCTATGATTTTAAATAGCCCCACTTACCCTCATGCCAGGGACAGAGTTAAAATGGTGGCTACCAGGTTCTTTGTAACTTGGACAGTTTCAAACATTAGCTGTTATTAGGATTATACTTCAGTGAGCCAACTTTATTAAGCAGTAGCTAAAGTTGGTGCCCAACCATCTCTTCCTCTGCCTATTTTGGGAAATGGAGCTACCAACTCCAGCAACAGAATAGCTCCTGAAGTGAATTGTGCTACCAGTGGTAGATGGGCACTGGCCTCCACGGTGTGGAGTGCTGTAATCACAGCTCTTCAAAGCAGATGTGCATTCTCCTCCTTCCATTCTTTCAAAGATGTTACAGGATGTTCTTCTGGTCTCCTAGGTCCCCCAAACATATGCTTTAGATATAACTCTGTTTAGATTGCTAACAGCCCTGTAGGATTAGCTGTCCAAACAATTTACTCAGACACTTGTGGCCCCATATCTCCATTTTGAGCTAGTTTTGTATATGGTTTGAGACAGGGCTCATGTTTATTTCTTTTGGAGATGAATATCCAGTTCTCCCAGCACAATTTATTAAATAGGCTGTTTTGTCTCAGCTTTGAGGGCTTGAAAACTTTGTTAAAAATCACTTGACTATAGATGTAAGTTACTATTTCTATGTTCTTGATATTGTTCCATTGCTCAATCTGCCCATGTCTATGCCAGCAACTCATGGTTTTTCCACTGTAGCTAAGTAATAAGAGAGAAGATGCAAATAAATAAAATCAGAATTGGTGGTGGTGGGGTCATTACCATGGACCTCAGACATAAGAGAGATCATGAGAGGATACTATGATAAATTGTATGCCAAAGAACTAAACAATATAGATGAGATGGACAAATTCCTAGAAACACGTGAACCACCTACACTGACCCTAGGAAAAATAGAAGACCTCAACAAGCCAATTACAAGTGAAGAAATTGAAGCAGTCATCAAAAACCTACGAAGAGAAGCATATGTGGTTCAAGCAGTTGAGCACCAGCTTTCCACACACAAGACCCCAGGTTCAATCCCTGACCACAGTACCTCAAAAAAAAAAATAATAATCCTCCCAAAGATGAAAATCCCAGGACCAGATGGCTTCACAGGTGAATTCTACCATTCTTTCAAAGACAATCTAATACCAATCTTGCTCAAGCTGTTAAAAAAAATTGAACAGGAACAAAAGCTACCAAACACATTCTCTGAAGCCAACACCACCCTAATACAAAAGCCAGATAAACATACTACAAAAAAGAAAATTACAGATCAATATCTCTAATGAATATAGATGTAAAAATCCTCAATAAAATACTTGAAAACAGAATCCAAAAGTACATTAAAAGAATTATTTTCCACAATCAAGTGGGTTTGATCCCAAGTATGCAAGGGTGGTTCAATACAAGAAAATGAGTTAGTATAATAAACCACACAGATAAATTGAAGATGAAAAATCACATGAACCCCTTATTGATGCAGAAAAGGCATTTGACAAAACACAGTATCATTTCTTGTTAAAAATACTCCAAAAGATTGCAATAGAAGGGATCTTAATCAGTATGTTAAAATAAATATGAGAAAAACCCACATATAGTTTTTTACTCAATGTCTAAACTCTGAAAGCTTTTCCACTGAGACCAGGAATAAGGTAAGGAAGCCTGCTGTCACCATTGCTATTGAATATTGTGTTAGAAGTTCTAGCTAGAGCAATAAGGCTAGATAAAGAAATAAAATTCACCCAGGTAGGAAAGGAAGTAAAACTTGCATTATTTGGTGATGATATGTCCTATATCTAGAAAATCCTGGAAAATCCACAACAAAGCTACTAGAACTAATAGGTGAGCTCAACAAAGTGTTGGGATACAGGATTAATATGCAAAAATCAATAATATTTTTATACACTACTGATGTGCAATCTGAGGAGGAAATCAGAAAGGGAATTCTATTATAATAAAGTCTAAAGCAATAAAATCTTTAGGAATAAACTTAACCAAGCACTTATAAGACCTGTAATTCAGAAAATTACAAAACATTGCTAATAGAAACAAAAGAAGTCTTAAATGAATGGGAGGACATTTTATGTTCTTGTATTGGAAGAATAAATATGGTTAAGAGGTTAATTCTACCTAAATTGACTTATAGATTCTACAAAATCTCAGTAAAAAATCCAAACAGCTATTTTTGCACAAATAGAAAAGACAATTACCAAATTTATTTGGAGGGAGCCCTTGAATAGAAAAAGATGTTTTTATAAAGGAAGAATGAATTTGGAGGACCCTTACTTCCTGACTTTAAGGCATATTGCTCAGCTAATGGGTAAAAACAGCATGGTACTGGAATAAAGACAGACAGTTTGATAAATGGAACCAAATTGAGAACTCAGAAATAGACCCTCACATCTACAGTCAATTTTCAAAATTAAACACTTTTTCATATCAAGAGACTTTCTCAACAGGGTGAAAATTCAGCCAACTCAAGGGGATATCTGATAAGGGTTTAATATCCATGATATATAAAGAGATCATACATTTCAACAATAAAAAGACAAACTACCCAATTAAAAAGCAGACAAAAGATTTGAAAAGACATTATCCAAAGAAGAAATACAAATGGCAAAGAATCACCTGAAAAAATGTTCAACATCACTAGTGATTTGGGAAATTCACATCAAAACTATGAGATATCATTTCACACCTATTACACTGGCCCCTATTAAAAATTCAAAAAGCTGTAAATATTGGAGAGGATATGGAGAGACAGGAACACTTATTCATTGTTTTTGGGAATGAAGAATGGTACAGACTCTGGAGAAGTGTTTGGCACTTCCTAAGAATGTTGAATATAGACTTTCCATGTGACCCAGCAACACTGTTACTTTGTATATACCCAGGAAAACTAAGTGCAGTGTCACAAGCAGACATCTTCACACCAATGTTCATAATGGTGTTATTCACAATTGCCAAAAGTTTGAAACAACCCAGGTGTGCATTAACAGATGAATGGATACCCAAATTGTGGTGTAAACACATGATGGAATATTATGCAGCTGTAGGACAAATGAAGTCATGAAGCATATGACCACATGGATGAACCTGGAGGACATTATATTGCTTGAAAGAAGCCAAATAGAAATGGACAAATACAGTATGATTGTATTATTATGAACTAAATATATTATGTAAACTCATGGAATTCATACTTAGAATATAGGTCACCAGAATATAGAATGAGGGTAGAGAATGGAAAGCTGATGGTTAATCTGTGCAGAAGTGGTTAAAAGTTTTTTTTTTTTAATCCTTGGAAGTGAATGGCAATGGTGAGAGCATTTCATACTGTTTGTGACTAGCAGAGCTATTATATGGGTATGAGAGAGGCCAAAAGAGAAAATCTAAGGACATGTATATTACCAGAAGAAAAGCTAAAAAATGTAATATGGGTCCCTATAACATAGTGAAACCAAATGTAAAATACCAATATGGGTGATATTGTGTATATATGGCTGTTTTACAAAATACAAATACTAATATGTTAGAGAGAAGGAAACAGAAAAGCAGGTATGTACAGAAGGGGAAGCATAGAGAGATTGAATGGTTATGAGTTTTGTTTGGTTGTTGTTTTTTATTTTTTCTGTAAAAATGAAAATGCTCTAAACCTGATTGAATTGATGAATGCAAAACTATGGATTATACCAAATACCATTGACTGTACACTTTGTATGGATTCATGCTTTATTAATACATATCAGTAAAATTTAAAAAATAATGTAAAGATGAAGCAATATGAACAATTCTTATTGACATTAATGTTGTAACAAAAATGAAATAGGTTAGTGATATGGAGCATGTATGAAGGCACTGTTAGTGAAGAGACCACATAGTACTCTCTAGGACTTTTATTATTATAACCTCTCCTTAGATAAAATGAGAAACTTGTTTTAGAAATTTATTTTGTAGGGAAAAAATAAATTTAAATACTTGAGTAATAAGAATGTTTATTGTTTTCTTACTAAGAATTTGAATTTATATATGGAAGGAAATGAATGATTTCACTTTTCCTTAATTTCCTAATTTTAGTGGATTTTTAAACTCTAAATATAGTTTTGGACATATTCCTAGGAAAACCTTGTGAGATATATAAACCTATACTGGTAGATATGTATGACAATATATTTCTTTCATTAAAATATGCAGTTGTATAAGGTGTGAGATAGGGGTCCTCTTTCTTAATTTTTGATATGGCTATTCAGTTCTCCCAGCATCATTTGTTGAACAGACTGTTCTGGTCCAGCTGGGAGGGCTTGACAACCATGTCAAAAACCACTGTTTATGTTTTTTTTATGATTTTTAAATTATTTTTAAAGAACTTTAGATTACATAAATACCACATAATATAGGGGATACCCATGTGCCCTCCCACTCCCAAACTTTCCCACAATAACAACATCCTTCATTAGTTGGTACATTTGCTACAATTGATGAACACATATTGAAGCATTGTTCCCAACCATGGACTATAGTTTACATTATAGTTTATACTCTGCCCCACACAATTTTGTAGGTTATGACAAAATATATAACAGCCTGTATCCATCATTGCAGTGTGATGCAGGACAATTCCAGTGTCTCAAAAATGCCCTCTCCCTCCCTTCTGAACCTCTGGTGTCTACTATTTCCACATCAATGATAAAAGTTCTTCCATTGCTAGAATAACAATAAGTCTATAGTACAATAAGTCTACTTTAGTCTATTGTTCATTCCCCAAACTTGAAAATTTTGGGAAGGTGATGCCCACTCTGCCTCTAATTGAGAGAAGCCTTAGATCCCATGGGACAGATGGATAGAACTATCTCACTTGCAGTTGCAGACACTCTCTGTTCCTTGGGATGGGTGTTGCCCATCCTCATCACCTTGTTAGTTGTCCTGAGTGAGCCCAGTGAAATTGAGTG
Source organism: Cabassous unicinctus (assembly GCA_029593785.1). Taxonomy (NCBI): domain Eukaryota; kingdom Metazoa; phylum Chordata; class Mammalia; order Cingulata; family Chlamyphoridae; genus Cabassous; species Cabassous unicinctus. The sequence continues at coordinate 38,595 of JAQZBX010004532.1, read as the reverse complement.
TAGGTTTTGCAACTGTGCTGAGATTCAGGGATCAACTGTACATAATCAGACCAAAGATTTAAGTCTCTTGGACATATATTTATCAAGGATGTTGCTAATTATAGGTTCAAATAGAAGGGGCCGATGAGCCATTTGCAGGGAAATTATGAATGAGTAACTCTCTTACACTGGGGAGCATAAATTTAAAAGTAGTGCCCAATGAAAGGTTTCCAAATTCCTGAACTGTGTGCCTTGCTTATAATGTTGGTATGTCTCTAGATCCCTCAGGACCCTTGCTATTTAAGGAACTGTTTACTGTGGCAGTGAATGAGCTTCTGCTGAGATGTGCATGAGCATTACCACTGGAATGACCTCCCAACTCACTTTGAAATCTCTTAGCCACAAAAACTCACTTGTATTTACCATTTCACCCTTATCATCAAGGTTTTTTTCCAGATGCTTTGCTAGTTATTGCTTGGTAATAATCCCTCAGTTCCAGCAAGGCTGATCCCTAGGAGTCATGTCTCTCACTGGGTAAGGTAGTTTATTTATATGCTGAGTTTGGCTAAGCAAGAGACTGTATTTAAGCAGCAAGAAGGCTTTCAGGAGGTTACTCAGGCAATATATAATCCTAGGCTAAGTTTCAGTTTCACAAGAAAAGGTTCATAAATACAATCATCAGTATCAAGAGTCTGGCATAATGATCTGTCCTCCTTCATTAGACACTGCCCTTGTACTCAGGGGTTTTTACTGTCCTATTAAAGAATTTAGAACAGCTCCCCAGGATGGTACTTTGATATTCTTTCAGTTATTGTGTGGACTTCCACCAACTGTGGCAATGCCCCATGAAATCTTGAATATATTCATATGCGTTAGAGGCATGCCCCAGGTGAACCCCTACACATGCATGCCCCCTTTACCAACAGCTCACACTAATGATCCTCCCCTTCCCCAACTGTGACCATTCTGTGATCCAAAGACTCCAAAAATGAAGCCAACAAAATAACCAAATAAAATTAATAAGCAAATTAAACAATAATGATAGCTTTAAAAATATAAAATACAAGAAATTTAAAAATAATTTGAAATAATAAAATTTTTATACATTGTGTCTTTCATCACTGAAAGAGCTGCTTTCTTGTATGTACAGTGATATGTTCTTCCATGTATTCCCCCAATATCTTATTTTTTTCCCTTTCATCTTAAAAGAAGCTTTAGGTTACAGAAAAGTCACATAGATTATATAGGGATTCCCATATAACCAAAAATGTCCCCCTTTCCCCCTCTCCTGTTGCTAGTATTTACCACATGGATGGTACATTTGTTACAATTGATGTACAAATTTTGAAACATTGCTACTAACCATGGCCAATGGCTTACATTATGATTTATTGTAATGCAGGAGGGTTGAGCCTGGGAAGGCCAACCAAATACTTTTGATAATCCAAAGAATCCAAATGGAAGCCATAAGTCCAGCAGCGGCCATGCCATTTTATTTACTCATATGTACTAATGACAGCCCTTGGACACCCATATAGTGGAGATACAAAGCTTATATATGGCAGGACAGCACAAAGAGGGGTACTACCTAATATATAGCCTATGGAATGAATAACAGTGAGTGCTTCCCTATGGAGGGTTCCCAGAACAGTAAATCAAGGGTTCTAGCAATTAACATTCTTTTGTAGCAGACTGATTGCACTCTTGGTGTCAGTCTCTTCCCTGCTGAGGGTGAATGGGCCATTGGCCAATATGGCCTTCCCCCTCCCAGCCCTTCTGCAGGCAGTTCAAGGAAGGGGCATTCCTTCTATTTACCCTATACTCCACCCCAATGCCCTTTCCACCATACAATCTGCCCAGTAGTCTTCAGTGATATCTGAGCAGTCAGAGCATTGAGCACTGTAGCCAAATGCCACAACACCAATAAGTGAATAGCAAGAGATTAAAATTCCACCCCTGCTTGCTAAGAGACTAATGAATACATATTGCAGATTTCCTTTTGTTGTTTCTTACAGACAAGGGCAGATTATGCTGGCTTAACAGTATACAAGCAACATTTTCATTAGTAGACAACAAAGTACCAGGTAGGGGGAGCTTTATGAGGAGGTTTCTAATATAATACATTTTTCTCTTTCCAATTTTTGAGTTTCTTTAGTGACATTAAAAGTCATCTTAGGCACAGGAAGAGTTCACGTTGACACACATAGAAGTTCAGCAGGAATGGAAGACCCCAGATTATTAACTGTGGTTTTATAACAATGTTTTGGGTGACTTTTATTCCCCATGAACTTAAGATTCCCAAGTAGTGTGGCTGCATAGGCCAGTGGTATGGTGAAAATGACCTCATTTTTCCCCAGTTTTTTAAAATTTGAGGCATAGGTAATAACATGTTATTATTATTTCTCCTTTTGGGCAGCTGTCACTTTAACTCATAACCTTAGTGCCTGCATTGGTCCTGCTGTTAGCATCTTAACTGGAGCTGTAGCCACAGCCCACAGTGCTGAATTTAAGCAGTCCATTATTATATGGATCCTTTATCATTTTTTATCTCTTTCATTAAAAGGCCATTCATTTTTTTTAAATAAAAAGTGAAAACAATATCCTGGTACATAGTCTAAAACTGCATGAGGTGACTGGTAAATATAATTTCATCATCACTGTCAATTTGGGCTGGCATCCCATATAGGGCACTTGTATTTTCTAGGTAGCAAATAGTAGCTGGCTGGTTACAAGAGTCCCATTGCAGGGTCTGCAGAAGTGAAAGCCTACCTTGCCCCTTCCATCAGGGGACTGACATCATAGTGATTGGAGTGAGCACAGTGGACACTCATGGGTGATGTTCATGAGCTGTTGGTGAGTAACAGGCACCTGGAAGTGCTGCCACAGAATTCAGTAGCCATGATGTCCATTTTCCTGTGGAGCCACTTTGCTGCTTCTTGGATCTCAGTGACATGGCTCTGGATCTTTGTGGGGGCATCTTCCTCAACAGTCCTGAGACGGGTGTTAGAGGAGTGGGCAGGGACATTATAGACAATTACCTGCTGCTGCTGGCAGGCATCCCAGATGTCCTTCCAGAAATCTCTCCCCGAAAGAGGGCATCCCATGGCAGTCCATTGTTCCTGTCTCATTTTTAGTATTTGCAGTCCACCCCTGGATAGAGATGGTGGTCTTCATAGTGACTGGACACTATTGGGTTAATCCCTTCACTTGCAACAGGACTTGGTATGCTGCACATAGTTGCTTTTCTAAGGGGCAATGTTGTACTTTGACCACGTCCCAAAATTGTGACTAAAACCAAAGGGTATTTGTTTAGAATGTTGCCTCTGTCACAAACCCCACCCAAAGCCAATATTCATGCTGGCCACATCCAATTCACAGAGTAAGTCAAGGTCCACCCCCCCCCCCTTACTGCTTGAGCCTGTTATTGCCCTCTTTACCCTTTTTTAAAAGGAGACTTCTGGGGGAGTTTCTCATTTCCATGCACAACCTTTCCTAATTAACACATACAATGGTTTTAATATCTGAGTTAAGTGAGGGATAAAGGGTCTTCTATATCCCAACAACCCCTGAAATGCCATTAATTGTTCTGGAGTTTGTGGTGTGGGAAAACATTATATTTTAACAACACTTAAGAGTTTGACAGAGCAGCAAGTTACCTTGCAGCTTGTCCCAGTTGTTTGCCCATTCCAGGCACTTAAGATAGCATTATTTCTGGTGCTTCTTTTAATTCTGAAAAAGAATTACTGGTCAACATATCATTAATATAATGAAACAGAGTTATAGCTGCAAGTATTTTTCCATGCAGCCAGATTCTTTGCCATCAGGCCAGGCCAGATGGTTGGGCTATGCACTTTGCCTTGGGGAAGCACTGTAAAATCCACCATTGGCCTTCTCACATGAAGGTGAATGCAGGCTGGCTTGACTTGCCTACAGAGGTACTAAAGAAAGCCTTAACAAGTTGTAAAACAATGTGATAGTGATATAACTGGGTGTTAATTTCTTGCAACAAACTAGCAATATTTGGGACTGCAGCATACAGCAGTGCTTTTGCTTTAATTTAGATAATCTGCTGTTATGCTCTACCCCTGACTGTCCCCAATGGCCACTCTCTTTCTGTGGCCACAGAGCTGCTTCTTTAGTGGAGGTGGAACAAACCAGACGAATATGAGTCAAAGCATCTGTCTCTTGATTTCTAGGCAGAGAGTTTGTTTCTGAGACACATACCATTTTTTAAAATAATTAAAATCATGATTAACAATATTATGCTTTTATCTAATATTATGCTGAAACATTGTTAAATTTCTAGGAATTTTATACATTCTTTAAGTGTTCATATGAACACTTTATTCATACAACTTTGATTTCCAGAGACTTAAAGAATCCCTTTTAGTTAAACATTTTTTCATTCAACTTAAAACATATCAAATGAACTTAACTATCTCATTAGTTTACTTTTCCCTTTTACACCTTTACCATGGTTACATTAATTAACAGCTATTTTATTTTAGCAGTACAGGAAAAACTATTTTCTCCATTATTTTATGAAAACCTAAGATTCCCAATGAAATCAAGATTATCTTCTCCCTACCACTACTGTAATATGCAGATTGATGTGGCCTCTGTCAGGTTTTCCTGTTATGAAGTTACCTTTTGTTATTAGCATCAATTCAGTTTCTGTTTGATAATGATTTCCGGGAATTAGCCATTTAAATATTTCAATTTAAACAATGCTTTCACAAACTCCTTATAACTATTCATAACCACATAGACTATAGTTACTTCATCTTAAAAAGAATTTCACCCTCACAGAACACATTCCTTTACTTAATGCTACCTCCTACAATACCTTCTACAAGTTTTGTCACATATACTGCCATTCTGATTTTATGAAAACCAGTCATTTTTTCTTAGGACAAAACACACTCCCTTAAACAAACATCAAATTTTACATAACCCTTCCACAAAACTTTCACTTCTTTCAATATCCATTCAAGCCTCACATTCCTCATTCCATTTTGTGAAGAAAAATAAACTATTCATTCCAATTTAGGCAAAAACAATTTTTTATGAAGAGGTTTGTAATAACTTCATTAGTCAAAACTTATAATTTTCATCCTTTTAAAGATTTAATGCATGTAAGCCTAATTTATCTTATTAGCATCCATACTTATTAATATAAGCAATTATTTAATTTTTTGGCCATTTGAATAGAGCTCTTTTAAGAATTTTCATTTATCAATTTAATATTACCATCCAGATTTATCAAATTATACTAATTGAACAAACACAAAAATAGGTATGACACACCAACGAAAACATAAAGCTTATTAATTTGATCTATTATTCTTACTCCTTCAGTATAGCTGTCTCCAAGCCCTCCATCATTTCACATCTCTGATTTTACTGCTTTTAAGATTTCTTCAGGAATCTGTGAATATACCCGGTCATTTTTGGAAACACTTTTATTAGTAATCAGCAACCAGTTAGGGATATTTGAGCAATACAAATGCAATTAAGCTCTACTTTAGCATTTTAGACATACATTTAACACATATATTTTGGATTACCACTCTTTAAGAGAACACTTAGGCTTGAAGTTCAGGAGTAAGCTATTGATTCAAAACTGAAATTTCCTTTGTTACACCTTCATAAAAATTCTGATCAAAATAAAATGTGGCTAAAACTTAAATCATTGCCAAAATAACATCCCATTCAACTTTTCTACAGTTTACACAAGTATTATGAGCTTTCAGGTTTGTAATATATTTTTAAATGCAGGCTTACAAAAGCTGCTAACTTTGTTCTATTCTCTTACTTTCATAAAGTTGTCCAGTTCAGAAGTTACTAAACTTTAACTGTGCTAATTTTATCAATATGCCTATACAGGCCCAATTAAAATTAGCATGGAAACAAAACAGAGAACATTAATGTTGCTAAGTTTTTCTACTCTTCCAGCAGTTTAATTCTATCAGACCCCACTAGCCTACAGCTTCACCATTCAGGCTCAGGGGGGTTGCAGAGTTGCTGCTGGAATGTTTTCCTTATATTAGTTAACACTTTAGCAGAATGTTTTCTTACAAGCATGATTTCACTGATATTGCTTTATTTAGCACTTCTGCTTTTGTGGGAAGTTGTATCTGTGATTTAGCCTTCCTTTGCACAAACAGTTTAATATGATTTAAGGATTCTTCTATAGCTTCTACATCTGAGTCACTATCTCCAGCTTTAGTTGCTCAGAGAGACCAGTCACTAAGGCAGAGGGGGAAGTCTGTAAATTCCTTTCTAACTGTAATTCTTCTTTCCTTTCACCTGCATATATTGACAGGCCTTTGTCTGCACCTGTTCTTGCGCTTCCTTTGATTTCTTATTTAAATGCTCCCTCTGATCCACCTGCATCAGTCAGAGATCCTGCTCCAATTCTTAAGTCTTCCTCCACTCACTTTGCCTTTGCTTTGGCTACTAACAGCTTGTAAGCACTATCATGAAAGGTAAGAAGGAAGTGCTATGCAATGGCTTCAGCCACTGCACATTGATCTTTCTTAGTAAAAGTTCCCTTTACTCTTTTCTTTAACTGCACTAATCCAGTGGGAGCATGTGGGCATCCTCCAACTCCCTCATGGGTCCTTAATCTTCTCTCAGCTGGGCCACATTGTACCACATAGAAGTGCATGACTGCCCCAAGATCCCACCTGCAGCAGACTCCTACATGTACTGTAGGGTCTCCCCTACAGTATCTGGAATGGCTGGTATGCATTCAGGAACCTTATTCATGATGGGATTCTCTGGAACATCCTGCCAACTATGCCAATTGTAACACAGTAGGGTCAAGACTGGGAAGGCCAAACAAATTTGATATTCCAAAGAATCCACACAGAAGCTGTAAGGCTAGCAGCAGCCATGACACTTTATATACTCACATGTCCTGATGATGGCTTTTGAGCAGTGACCACACCCATACAGTGGGGAAACAAAGCTTATATAAGGCAGCATAGCACATAGAGGGGGAGTAGCTAATACACAGCTTATGGAATTATTAATAGTGAGTGCCTTCCTATGGGGGTTCCCAGAACAGTAAATCAAGGGTTTAAGCAATTAACATTCTTTTGTAGCAGACTGATTGTGCTCTTGGTGCCAGTCTCTATCCTACTGAGGGGGAATGGGCCAATATGGCCCTGCCCCTCCAAGCCCTTCTGCCAGCAGTTCAAGGAAGGGGCATTCCTTCTATTTACCCTACATTTGCATTGTGGACTGTACACTTTTATAGGTTTTGATGAAATTTAAAATGGCCTGTACCCATTTTTGGAGGATTATGCAGAACAATTCTAATGCCCTAAAAATACCCTATGTTCCATCTATTTTATTCTTCCCTCCCCCTCTCATCAGAACCTATGTTAGCCACTAAGTTTCACTTTTTGAAGAACGAGAATCATGGTTACTTGCAATAATATAGACAACTTGACATATTGGCCTGTTTTCCTTTATTAGGAACTGCCTCTTTTCTGGAGGGATTGTTGTCCCTCTAAATTAGAATATAGCAGGACTCCTCAGGATGGGACTTTAATATTTTCTTGTTTATTGTGTGGATTCCACCCACTGATATTACACACTATGAAAAGATGAACACTAACATATTCCATAGAATACACTCCCAGGTGAAACCTGTCCCTTATACCCCCCACATCCAACACCCTACACCAGTAATCCTCCCCTGCCATATTTGCCAATAGAACATTTGCAACATTGTACTTTTAACCACAGACCCACAGATCTCCAGAGTTCACCTGCTCCTTCCCCCAACCTTACCCTCACTTCCATGGATAGCTTTCCCACTAAGTTCTGGAACAAAACAAGGATGACCACTATTACCTCCCTTATCTAGTATTGTTTTAGAAGTACTTGCTCAAGCACTTAGGCAAGAAAAATACATAAAAGGCATCCAAATTGGAGAGGAAGAAATAAAAACTTCACTATTTGCAGATGATATGACCCTATGTATAGAAAGCCCTAAGAAATCTACAACAAAGCTTCTAGGTGTCATAAATGAGTTCAGTAAAGTGCCAACTTAAGAAAACAACACTAAAAATGAGTAGCATTTCTGTACACCAATAACAAGCAATCTGAGGAAGAAATCAAGAAAAAAATCCCCTTTACAATAGTAACTAAAAGAATCAAATTCCTAGGAACAAACTTACCTACAGATGTAAAGCACTTGTACACTGAAAACTACACAACACTGCTAAAGGAAATTTAAAAATACCTAAATAAATGGAAGAATATTTCCTGTTCATGGATAAGACTAAACATCATTAAGATGTCTATCCTACCAAAACTGATTTATGGATTTAATGCAATCCCAATAAAAATTACCACAGTATTTTTTACTGAATTGGAAAATATTTGGGAACCATCTATCCAATAGGAGACTTTTATCCATCATATATAAAGAAATCCTACATTTCAAAAATAAAAAGACAAAAAAGATTTTTTTTAATGTGCAAGACATTTAAATAGATATTTCTGCAAAGGAGAAATACAAATTGCTAAAAAGCACATGAAAAGGTACTCAGCATCATTAACTATAAAGAAAATGCAATTCTAAACTACAATGAGATCATCTTACAACCATTAGACTTGTGACTATTAAAAAAATAGAAGACTACCAGTGTTGGAGAGGATGTGGAGGAAAGGAAACATCCATTGCAAGTGGAAATGTAGAATTGTCCACCCATTATGGAGGAGAATTGGTGGTTCCTCAAGAACTTAAATATAGAACTGCCATATGATCCAGCAATCCCACTGCTGGGTATATACCCATAAAAATTGAAAGCAGGGACATGAACAGATATATGAACACCAATGTTCATAGCAGCATTATTCATTATTGCCAAAAGTTGTAAGCAACCCAAATGCTCATCAGTACATGAATGGATAAGCAAACTGTAGTATGTAGATACAATGGAATATTATTCAGCTGTAAAAAGCAATGCAGTATTAACACAAGAGATGAATCTTTAAGTCCTTATGTTGAGTGAAGCAAGCCAGGCACTGAAGAGCAAATGTTACATGAGCTCATTGATATCAATTAAGCAAATTAAGCAGACTTACAGAGCTAGAGTCCAGAAAATTGGTTTACAGGAAACAAAAAGGGAGTAGAGGTTGGTGAGTCATTGTTTATATGGGAAAATCTATGACAAGGTGAAAGAGTGTGTTTGGCCAGTGGAGGGGTTTGAGAAAGTTGCAGTGTTGTGATGAGTTTGGTGGTGTAGGTCCATGAGGAAGAGTAAAGTGGGCTTTGGGTATCCATGGAAGGTGGAATTGTGTAGTTTTGAAGTAGATGGACATGACAGTGGTGCAGCAATGTGATTGGATTTGGCAGTGCTGCTTTGTGAGGGGTAGTGTGTGAGGTTGGGTTGGATGATGTGATTTTTCTTCTTCAATTTTTCAATGTGGTTTATTCCACTAATTGATTTTCTTGTGTTGAAAAACCCTTGCATATCTGATATAAAACCCAGTTGATCATGTTGTATAATTCTTTTAATGTGCTTTTGGATTCTCTGTGCAAGTATTTTGTTGAGATTTTTGCTTCTATATTCATTAGAGATATTGATCTGGAATTTTCTTTTTTTCATAATATCTTTCTGATTTTGGTATTAGGGTGATGTTAGCTTCACAGAGTGAGTTTCATAGCAATCTTTCCTGTTAAATTTTTTGGAAGAGCTTGAGCAAGATTGGTATTAGATTGTCTTTGAATAATGGTAGAATTTACCTCTGAAGCCATTTGGTCCATGACTTTTCATCTGTGGCAAAATATTTTGATAACTGCTTCAATCTCTTCACTTGTGATTGGTTGTTAAGGTCTTCTATTTTCTCTAGTGTCATTGAAGATGATTAGTGTTTTTCTAGGAATTTGTCTATCTCATCTACATTATCTAGTCTTTTGGCCTACTGTTTTTCATAGTATCCTTTCATGACGTCTATTACTTGAGGTGCCAGTTGTAATGTCCCCCTGTCATTTGTGATTTTATTTGCATATTCTGTCATTTTTGTCATCTAAGGGTTTGTTGATTTTGTTGATCTCAAAGAACCAACTTTTGATTTCATTGATGTTCTCTATAGTTTTATGTTTTCTATTTCATTTATTTCAGCTCTTATCTTTATTATTTCTTTCCTTTGAATTGGTTTGATTTGGGAATAGATTGCTGTTCTTTTTCTATTTCTTCCAGGGGTGGAGTTAGATCTTCAGTTTTAGCTCTTTCTTTTTTTAGCAGGTTCTGGGGATTAAACCCAGGAACTTGTTCATTGGAAGTAGGCACTCAACAACTGAGCTATTTCTACTCCCCAATGACAGTTGGCTTTTCATTTGTTTGCTTTGTTTTGAGGAGGTAACATGGATCAAACCCAGAACCTACTATATGGGAAGCAGGTGCTCAACCACTTGAGCTACATCTCCTTCCCTAGTTCATCTTTTTTTTTAGGTCATTAGAAAAAATTTATTGGGAAAGGAGGGGAAAGAACAGAGCTTGCTGATCAGTGGGAGAGAAGGATGGAAACATGCACCAAGATTTGGTGTGGGCTCCTATATGCAGACAGAGCAATCTGGTTTGTGCAGTTATTGTCATTAAACTATTGATTACCCCTCCCCTTGCTAATTCCAAGGGGACCCCAGCTGTCATTGGCTACCCCACCAATGGTGGGGGCCAATGGTGAGGACTGTTTGAAATATCTGGGGCTAATGGGAGGTCCCAGAAAGAGAAACTGGGGCCTAAAGGTTAAGGTCAAGATCTTGGTGGGGTCTTGTGGGAATGTTGTCTGTTAGCCACATTGCCTGTTGGCCATGCTGTGGCTCATCTCCTCATTTCCCTCTATTAACATACCTCAACTCCCCCCTCAGAGAGTTCATGTGCTTATTCTTAAGGGGGTGCTGAGGGGTAATGGTCATTATTCTGTAGTTACTTTCTGCTGGTTAGGGCAGTAGTCCCTACCTGACAGGGCATAAACTTCTCTGGCTATTCTATTGAGGTTGAGGGAAGTCAGGTCCAGCAACCTGTTTGGAACAAGATGATATCCCCACATGCCTAATAAGGCATTGATTCTGTAAGAAATAAAATTAATTGAAATTTAAAAGATATATTGTCCCACAGAAAGGACAAAGAGGATGGTGATGAGCAGGCCCAAAAAGGGGACCAGCTATGACACATTGGTCCACAAAAGTATGAAAGGCCATGTGCCTTCAGAGACTGCATCCTCCCAAAGTTGATGGGAAACAACATTCTTCCTTGAGTTCTTTTATACTGTTGGTTAATTCTAGGGAGAAATTGGGGTAGACCTCCTGAGTTTGGGTATAAACAGCCAAACCCAGTTCCCACAGCAGTGGTTATGCTTAGAATAGCTGGGAGAAGGAAGAAGAGAGGCACTTTCCTTGTTATACACTCACAAAGACATTACAGGTACTATCAAGACAGGCATGTGTCAAGCAAAATAAAGACAGTACTTAAGACAGCCAGTCTTTTGATTTATAGGCACTTTCATTAATTACTTAGAAAATGAATTAAATATACCAGGACTTTTATCATGTTCAATTTCCCTCTACATATGATCTAGAATAGAAGACATATAGGTACAGTATTTAATAATAATTGTTGCATCCATCAATGCATACGTTTCTCTTTGAACTGCAGTTAATAGATCTAAGCTCCTGATTTGCAATACCATATGTGTTATCTCTCCATGGGAGCAGGCCATAATGCTAATTTCCTTAAGGTCTACTTACATCACTGTGGTAATCATTGCTCCACTTGGTATGCTCTTCACACAGCCAGCATGCTGCAGCACCATTGACCTCAGAGAAAAGCTAGGAAGGTAGGCTCCAATATTTCAGCAGCCTTGTGCATAGCACCCTTCAGGACTATGAAACAGAGCTAGTCTGGAGGTAATGTCCTTTGTACACCTGGCCAAATTGAGTTAATGCTGGCTGCTGCAAAAGTCTGAAACTGCTTCATACTCTCCACCTACTTCAGGAGCATAGTCAGAGATGTAATAGGTACTTTCATTGTTTTAGGTGTCAGTGAATGACCTAGCCAATATCTCAAATGGAGGGGCAAAAGGCAGTGTATGGAAGGCCTGGTTTAAATGTACATGAGAGTTTGATGATACTGAGGTTAATTGTATTAGTATGATGCAGTTTCAGTTAAGGTAAGCACAGATTAGAACAGAAGAGAGAATTTTACATTTACTTTGCTTAGGGAAAGACTTAACTTTAAATGCACATAGATACAAAACTCCCAGTGTCTGTCATTGGCAAAAATTTCATGTAGGACCCTTCTGCTTAGTTCTTCCAGGAAAATCCCAAGGCAGCTGGGATTTAAGTATGCAGCTAAGTCATCCAAAGAAGCCCCCTGCCCTGACAAGACATGAATTGGGCTGCTCTGGGGATTATAGCCCATTAGTTGCCTCCAGAAAATTCAAACTCTTTGACCATATAGAACCAGTAAATCTGGTTCGCTGTTGTATCTCCAGGACTTTGAACATTTCCTGTTACAAAGAATGAGCTGTAAAATATTTATTGGATGAATTAATAAAGTAGTCTTTCAGTCATCCTTCTCAATGGCCTTACCTCTTCATTTTCCATCATTATAAGAGGATTTTAATTTCTTAATTCTCTTGAAAATCAAACAAGGTGAACAGAATGCCTCCATTGAATGAAACCCTGATTAAATCTGATATCTGCAGTCTGTGCAATCAGGGTTTTCTCCCTGGAATGGATCACTTATTGGATTTATTAAATGATTTCCCTATACAAAGGGAATATAAATAGAGGTTGCATTATCCCATAAATAAATAAGCTGAACAGCACAGAACTTTGGGAGAAGAGCAAAGTGTGGTTTGTCTCTTGAACTTGCCTCAGAATTGAATAGAACTCAAGGTGGCTTCTTACTTTTGGTTTTCTTGGGATTTCTCCAAATTATGAGATGTGACCTGGCATTTCCCCATTACCATTTATAAATACTATCATTTTTCATACATTGATTCTATCAAAGTACTATCTTAAAATATTTAACTTTTATTTGTATGTGATTTTTACTTCTCTATTTATTAAATTCTCTTACAATTGAAGTCAACCTTTTTCAGTGAGTTGCAATTAGTGGGTTTCCTCACCTCCTGCTTGCTCCTCAAAGTACTCTGATATGGCTTACACATCCTACACTTATGTGCACTGCCCTTGAGAATCTGCTTCCATCCATATCAATGAAACTACTAAAAGCATCTTCACCTTACAAGAATCCTCAAAAAATTCCTTGATTTCCTCCTTCTATCATCCATTTCTGTCCTGGTCTCCTAGGTCACAGCACTTTCTTGGATTTTCTCTGGCCCACATTACATATTTTCAAGTTATTTCTGAAATATTAAATGTTGAAACTAATTAGAACATAGTCCCAGTCCTTCCTTTATTTCTATCTTTCTACCCAGGCAATATCTTCTGTTCCTTTTACTTGTCATCTATGGTTATAGAATCCACAAATTCCTGTCAAAATATCACATCTGAGTTTCAGACAAGGAAATATATTCTGCACTGATATTCTCATTATTTTATCATCAGTAATACGGATGGACTCATCACCTTCTCAAAATCTTGCTCTTCTTTAATAATCCAAACCAGATTGAATGAAATATCCTGTCATGTGGTTGCTCAATAAAGAAACTTTGGAAAAGAAAGAAAGAAAAAAGAAACTTTGGTGTTATTCTTTTAAAATATTGGTGTTTCTATGAGAGATTTCCCAACTCCAAAAGTGTAATAAATCTAGATCATGTAACAAGTAACCTTGCATTGTTTCTTCTAAATTGTCTCTTCTTAAGTGGCTCTTAAACCCATAGGGCCAGATTGTATGTTTTATTTGCTAGAATGACTCTATGCTTTTGGATAGTTCTAGCTCAGAGCTGTCTTCCAACATATACACATTTATTTTTTAAAAATCACTTTTTTGAAAAATTTGCCTGGAATTGGCAGTGATCAGAAGAATCTGTGGGCTTGGTGCTTAACATAGCATAATAGACACACTGAACTAGGCTAAGTAGGAAAAATGTCTTCATTGTCTAGTGGCAGATATATCTAACTAATCTCAAATTGGCCTCCTTTTTGACGGGTTTTCTTGCAGCTTTTATACAGGCTGCAACAGAAAAAGTCAATCATTAAGTTGAGTACTCTGGGAATGGGAGGTTTCTCTAATGTTTTTCTCTTGTTAGCATCAAAATACATAATAATCCTGTGGTTTCTAATTCTCATGGTGATAAAGATAAAAGACTGAGTGAAACATTACATGTTTACATTTTTTTCTTTACAAAGAGGAACTAACAGGTATGGTTAATATCAAACTAGACAGTTCTATGTGCTTTCCTACAGACACTTTATGTGTACCCTATGGGGCTTGGTAGGTTTCACATACATTACATTTTAATTTTGCTACAGAAACTAGGCTGAAAACACATAAGGCTATATAAGAAAACCATGAAAATGGAATAATTGATTACCTGAAATGCATGATACAAAAGTAATGAAATGCAATTATTTTCATTTCAATAGAATGAATTTTTAAAATGACAACATATGTATTTGTATATAAATATCTGTGCCTAAAATGGAAATCATTGTTTCATTTCTATATAGAAATAATTTATTCTTCTATTTTTTGAGATATATCTGAATAATTTTGTAATCAACTCATGATTGCTATTAACTAGAGAGATACATAGTACTAGGCAAAGTAAGATCATAGCCAAGGGATGACTTCTAACCTCCACACCTTTTCAAAAGACCTTTGTTTCAAGCCTGCTCTAAGGAGACTAAAATGAAAAATAAAGGTTGTGAGAGAAAAGCAGAACGTTATTGCCCTCAATTTTTTCATTAATTGGCTTATCTTAAAGAGAAATAAGTGGAAATGACTGACATATATTATCTGTGAATGCTTTAGATTTTGTTCTTATGTTCTTGTTTTGCTTTAGTATATTTGTTCTCTTAATGTCATGGTTTACTGGTACTGCTAGTAGGTTTTTGTACACTAAAATCCATGGTCAGTGAATACTGATTAAGATGACCAGGTTACTATCATTGCTTGCTCTTTTATATGTCTTGAGGATTAAAAAACAAAAGAAAATGATCATATTGGTCTGATAATACCTGCTAGAAGTTACAATCTTTTTGGTTTTTTTTGTTTGTTTTTTGAGAAATGTCACATTGCTTTCTTTTTCATAAAGATCCATACTTATAGGAACCACTCATCTGGGAGATGGATTATAGAACCATATATTACAAACTGTATATACTGATAGAAATCAATGTTTAGTGCTTAATTATATTCAATAGGCCTAGTGCCTTAAAATATAGAATGTAGCTGCTATTACACTAATGCATCTAAATGGTCATAAAGCAAAAACGTTTTCTGCAGCAGGTTCTTTGATAGTGTCAGTGATGCATTAGTGCTATTAAAATAGTAAGCATTGTTAAAATTCAAAATAAACTGAATCTACTGTTAAAGCATATACACCATACATTGATAATAATTTTAGTTTAAAAGATTCTTCAAGACACAGCTTATTTATAGGAAAATCAACAATGAAACTTAATCATTTATTTTGGGAACCCCTAATATTTTGAAGTTTGAATGTAGATCTGACATAATGAGACTTGTACTGGATAGTGTTTCCCTTGCTTGATAGTAAAATATACACATGCTAGAACAATTAAAAATTTCCTTGTATATTTTTTCAGCACAAATATTTCTATGTTTATAGAGTCACATGGATGACTGAGAAAATACTTGTAGATTTCAGTTATTCTCATATACAGATTAGTAAGAATCTTCTTGGTATAGGTACTTTAGAGTACTTACCCAGGACAACCAAAATCCATAAAAGTGTGGGGTATATTTGAAAAAGGAGGAAGGCTGGTTTTGAAAGTTTTAGAAGAAAGTGAATGATACAAGGTGTGCCTTGAGTAGATTAACGTCTGAGTTATTCAAGATGTGTCTTTTGAATTATAGGACTGATGATGTTATCAACTACGTAAAAAGAGAATAGCTATCAAAATTTGCTTTTTATAGAGAGAAAGAAGCTCTGAACTACACATACTGTGAAAGCAGCCTCAGTTAGACTTGGATTCCTTGCATTCTCAGTTCATTTGTGTTCTCATGAATAAGGGAGAAAATTTTCACCAGGTGAGAGAGTCCTAATTTATTTTGTAAGTGATTTTAATGGGAGTGTATTATTTAATTTGACTGCAGGCAGTTGTGCCTAGGGCATGTGTGGTCAGGTTAACTTATTGTGGACATACAATATTTCTAGGGATATAATTATATGACCATTTTCAAAAGTAAACTTATATAATCTATTACCACTTAAGGAAGTGTTTCTGCAGTTAGACCAGAGGTAGAGACCAAAATCTGAACAAACAAACAAATAAATGTACAATAAAAAATTATATGAGTGACCTAAAGGAATAGTAGAATTGCAATATAGGCTGTTGGAAGGGCAAACAATACCTTATATTGGGGCTCAATGAAGAGATCTCCATGGAAATGACAAAACAGAGACTGAAGGAATATGAGTATGATGTGGGAAAGTGTTTGAGGGTATTTTCATGGATTTGAAGGATGGTTACAGTGTTCAGTGCTGAAATGATAGCTAACAGGAATGTATTGAGTTTTTCTGAGTGATGAATTATTATTCACTCCTTGATTGCCTGGAGGAGTTCTAATTTAAAATTACTTAATTTGAAGGGAAATATTTTGTTAAAGTGGCAAACCTGATTACATTAATCTTGATTGTCATCTTTGTTAATCAGAGAGTAAGGTTTAGATGAATAGAATTTAATTTAGATTTCTGGGATCATGGTGGTGGAAATGTTTTGAGATATATTTGATCTTTTATGCCTCTACCTAAGAAAATTGAGATGTACACTGTCATTTTAGAACCAGAAGTGGAATAAATTGAAGCAATTGTGTAGATGTGTGAGATTGTCATGATATTGTACAGAAATGGGAGAGAAAGGTGGTTGCATTTCATCCTTTAGATGTTTTAATAATAGTGTTTGAGTAATGCCCTGCAGAACACAAGTGGAAGGAGTGACTAGAATAACTTGAATACACTCAAGGGACTGAGATATTCAAGGAGTCTAAGAAAAAGAAAGTTCCCAAAAGGCCCAATTTGTCTTTACTTCCAAGTTATAGACTGAAATACACACACTTGGTTTATTCATGGGGAGCTTATAGGAGAGGGTAGCATGATTTACTTAAGAGGAAGTCTGTGATGTTATTAACTCATCATTTAAAGCTGTGTGAGAAAATGTAAAAGTGCTCCTATAGATTGATTATGAAAGAAGGAAATGATCAGGCACAAGAGATGAAATAGGCTTGGGGGTATTTGATTTCATAATAGAAGAGAAACAATAAGGTTAAATGATGAGGTGATTGTGATAGAGATTTCAAAAAGCAACAGGAAAAACAAGAATCCAGTTGGAGACATTCAACTTAATCAGAGGACAAACCTCTTCAATGAGAGAGGAGTAACTAATGGGTATGAGTGCAGGAATAACTAGACATCATGGTGTTAAGTTGAGGTGATTTTTTAAAAATTACATCATTTACCTGGTTATGATGATGTTAATCTCATCTGGTAAAAGTAATGTGAAATGTGAGAATATGTGGTATTCAAACTATAGTACTTGAAGTGATTATGGAAATGGAAGGATAGTTCAATTATCAAGATGTAGCCTTTTTCCCAGATATATTTGAAAGCACTAGGAGTTGTGATTCTATATTTAGTCATAAAGCAAGATCTTAGTAATGTGCTGTGTCACATGCAGTAATAAACATGACAGGAAATTAGAACCACCTCCTATGTGGGCAGATGTGGAAAATAAGATATATATTGACACATAGAGTAAATACAGTTCTTAGGATGCATATGTTGAAATATGTATGCTTGGAATACATCTGGTAGTGAATATTACATGAGGTAGAAGCTAATGTCTGGAAAGTGGGTTCAATGCAATGGAGGTTTCCTTTGAAAGGAGAACCCATGCATGGGTTTAATTGTAACAAACTATATGAAGAGGAAGTTTTGACAACAGTGTGAGGATCTGGTTGTTTAAATGAGAGGTGACATTCTATGTAATACCTAGGTGTGGCATGTAACCCTTAAGATATTTCAAATTGGGATATAGATAGAAAAAAATTTAATCTGGCTGTGTCTTTTCTTGCCACATATATTTGTCACATTACTTCAGCTCTCTGAACCTATCTTTTTTTATATTTGTTAAATGAGTAAATAAACCTTTATCAGCTGGGTTAATGAGAATATTAAATTATTAAAAATATGTAATTCTCCAAACATTGAATACAATCATTTTTTTCCTGGACTTGAGGGACAAATGGCTAAATTAATCCTAGATCTGATCAATCCCATAATTGTATATATTCTTTTTATTCTTTTACTTTTAATAATATATATTCCTAAGTTTCTTAGTTGATTTCCAAATATATTGGGGTGAGTTATAGAACTCAGTGTAGAGGGGGTTGCATTGTTAGACATCACATATGGAAGAACTATGATGTTTTAGGACAAAACATCAGGTCAGTTTCATGGTAAAGTAGGAAGTGAGTGAGAGACCAAAGACAGAAATGCATGTGAAAGAACCAATGCTATTGCAAAAACCAGTAATAACTGAGAAATTCCAGTCTCCTTCCTCTTGTGGTTAGGACCCAATTCCAGATGTGATTTTTGTCAGTGTTTCCTATGTTTTGGAATCAGGGATGAATTAAAGGTCTCTGAACATCATGGGCTAATTAATAAATATAATTCATGGATTTTCATTTGCTTATCTGTACAATGAAGGTAATCATATCATCTTTATTAGCCAGAGAAGACAAGACCTCCAGCATCTTGACTCTGGGAATGGGGAGTCCTCCCCATATTTCTCTTGAGCACACCTCCTGTTCCTTTTGTTGATTGGACTGGGGATACCCCTGGGTGAAGTGTTTGGCATTCATGGCAGGTGTGCCTGAAAGTTGTTGTCAAGACATGAGTCTTAAGATTCTTTCTCCATTCTCAGCTTTGTCCATCATCTGCTTGTCTGGTTTTGAGGGAAAATCCAGAGGAAGATAGATGCCAGCTGAAGTATTGACAATGCAATCACAGGTGAGTAGGGAATTCTTTAAATTCCACCTCTGTTGCCAACAGATGGGAAAATTTCACCTATTGGTGTGGATATTCCAAGTGTTTTCAGGAGCTATTCAAGGATCTGAGCTTAAATTACATTTATAGAGGACTCTAATAATTATGGTAAGTTAGGGACTGAGCAATGAATAATCTTCCAACATAATTGCAAGAGTTGGTTCCAGCTTATATAAAGACTGTATTCTCTGAAAAGATGACAGATATTTTCTTTTCTCACACATCCTTTGGCCTCCTTGGATAAATAATGAATTCATAGTTCATGTTCATGCCTGAGATTAGCCCTGGCATAATGAATAGAGGTGACAGAGATGAACAAAAGGAGAAGTTTATAGTCAGAAGAGAGGCTGCATTAATGGAATATATTTGCACATTTTGAAGTATTTTTAAAAGAAAACTAAAATTCACCTTACAACTGAGCTCAAATTTCCCAACTTCAATTTTCTAAATAAAATTTATTTAAATTTTATGGATGGATACAATGTATTGGAATTGCTTTTTCCATCATTGCAGCTGTGGTTTCAGGAGCTTTATAATAGGTAGAATAAAATTTATTTTTTTGTGAACATTTTTGAAGATTTGGAGAGACCAGAAGTAATCTTTTTAAATCTTTCACAGACAGGTGAGATGAAGATAAAATTGAGACAATGAAAATGTAATTGTAGACCCTGGAAAACTTTGAGATGATGAAGTCTCCTTCCACATGAATGGTCAGTCTAAGCCCAAGTATCAGTACAACTGTCCCAGGGGCCCCTGGCTAGTGAACTTGAACCATCTGTATTTATACATTACAGTGAATACCTTAGTTATGTAGCACTGAGGAAAGCAGGACTTACTGATTTGATACCTATTCAGGATAGCAGAATTCTGGATATTTCTTCAAGTTTCCCTGCCATTTTAGTGAATAATAGACATTTGAATTGAATTTAGATAGAAAGCAATTCACATATGCCTTGCATTTGTCAAAATTCATAACATATTCTTAAGTGATTTCATAAATGAGAGGAAAATAAGTTCATCTGAATAGGGGAATAATGTAACCATATTCATTTTTTTAAATGAAATATCATGGATATTGCTTGCCTTACAATAAGTCTGTAAATTTACTTAGAATTATTTGGAAAGATTGATTTAGTTTTAAATACTCGAAGGAAAGCTTTATAATCAGCAGAAAGAAGGCATAATTACAAGTTTATTGGGGAATTTCCAGGTGTATATAACATCCCGTGTCATGTGATTTTCTTTTACAATGGGGTGTTATGTATTCAGAGTGTGCATGTGTCTATGAGTGCATCTGAAAGGCAGATGACAATTCAGCATTGATAATGATGTTACTGGAACACCATACACATTTTGTGTTTTATGTGTTTTATGTATACAATTTCTCCTTCCTTAGTGCTGTTATTTTGTACATCACACGCAGGACATTGGTTAGGATAGTGCTGTGTGAACACAAATTACTGTGATGTTTTAGGAGTATGTGACCTTCAAGGATGTGGCTGTAGACTTCACCCAGGAAGAGTGGGAACTGTTAGACATATCCCAGCAAAAGTTGTTCAGAGAAGTGATGCTGGAGTATGTCAATAACCTGGTCTCAGTAGGTGAGACTCTCAAAATTTTTCTACCATTTATATCTGTCTCTCTCTTATATATCTACCATCTGTCTAACCTATTTTTCTACCTATATATTTATCATAAATAATCTTCCATTTATTTATTCAAATATCGGCTTCTCCATATTGTGTAATCTTTATTTTCTCTTATATTTTTATATTTTATAATTTTAATACATTTATATTGTTATAAAAAATAAAACTGCCTAAGTGAATATTTCCTTATTTTTTATGTACATCTAGTTCACCCCAATAGAATTTAATTTTCTTGACTACAACTTATTGTCTTTCTTGTTCTGAGAACTCAATGAATACTTTTTGAATGGGTAAGTAATTCACCATGGTGAAATAAGTATTCTGATCCAAGGCTATGCTAAGGCTTCAGAACACACTAATAAAAACATTGCATATATCCTTTTCCATAAAGAATTTAGATCATTCTTCTGGGATTTACGTTAATTGGATTACTGTTGAACATAATATTTAATCACTTTGGAAACAGAATTCTTCCCATTTAGAATATAGATGACACTGCAGTTTCTCTTTGTACTAGTTCATGGGTAACAATAACCAGTTGTCCACATTGAAATGGGCAAAAGGTCAAGAGTTACAATTTCTGTTGAAATATTATAAATGATCTGAGTTCTAGATTTTGTTGCATTACTTACTTTCAATGCTTACCTTATTCTTTGGTAGCCTGTATGTACATCATGATCATGCTCTGTTACTGTAGATTTCAAAATCCAGGTAACTTTTTTTTTTTTTCAAACTTTTAATTGTGCAATAGAGAAAACTGAAAAACACAAGAAGCAAAGAACACAAAAGTCACTCAGAATCACAAGCAATTTAGTTTGACATAACCTTCTAGGTCCTGTGCCTGTATACATACAGCTGAGCATACATTTTCATCTGGTTGAGAACACACAGAATGTTTCATGCTTTTTCACACATCATGAATATTTACCAATTCAAAGCCCCAAAGGTATTGTGGTATTGTGATAACCAAGAATACATGACACCTTCGCTGTCAGGGGGAAAAATGTATTCCTGCCTTTCTTGGGGGCAAAAATTTCCTAAGACATAATGGCAACAGACCTCTATACATATTGGCAGAGTTACAAATACTGCACTCCCTTAATAATGTTCAATTTGAAATAAGATGTAAAGCAATAGAGTGCAATATAAGTATAAGGCTTCTAAAAGAATTCATTATCAGATCTATATTGAATTATTAGCAAGAACATATGTTTCTATTGAATTATTTAACAATGTTTTAGCCAAGGACACACACATCAAGTTAGCATCAAAATGGAAATATGAACACATCTGCATATACCCTTCCCCTACACTTCCTTCTGTCCCTCTGCAGCCAATTTAATGAACAAGTTGGTGCTTACTGCTCAGAGGTGGTTTAACAATTCCATGTCAAAAATGCTTTTCTATTAATTTAACAGAAAGTTATTTATAAATTCATTAATTCACTGTTTCAACTTTTTATCATACATTGTCATCTCAAGATATCTAAAAAGCTTAAATGTGAAGTAAAGAATGAACCATATCTGCAATCAACACAGGTATTTTACCAAAAAAATACACATAGAAAACTATGGTTATAACCTATGACTGTCTTCTCAACATGGAGATACTACCAAGGAGCCCTTTCCTTTGCCCTTCGTCTTCTTCCTCATCCACCATTTCAATGACTAAATACAGGAATCCATCCAGCTTCAAGAGGTGGATTGACAGAGGTCACTCCTGGAAGTCAGTCTATCCTAAAACTAACACAAGAAACTTTATATAGGGATTGTTTTAGTACCTCTATTTTTGACATACTTTGGACATTAGGACTTGTCCTTTAATACACAGCAATAACTAAATTGCCTATAGAGAACAATGCTCAGACAATCTGAACTTGTCTCACAACTCACAGGCAAAGAACTTTTCCCTGTGCGCTTCCTTCCCTGCCCCTACCACCACCCTGTCAGCATACTGCTCCCAGTATCTAGTTTAACAACCCCATTCCCCCAATAGAGCCATTCCTATGTATTAACAGAAAACATATTTAAAGTATTATTTTACATTCTCTACTTTAACATATGTTTTATGCTTCTAAACATTTAGAAAGGCTAGATGTTTCAAATAAGGACTTAAGTTTGTCCAATATACACACAGTAGCACTGAATAAACAGCACATTAACAAAGGATAAAATCTGAATGTGTCTTCTAAATAGGAACATTCCAGCCTAGAATCCTTCCACTTCTGACCTCTGTCAATTCAATGGTTGCATCTGCAATGCTTAGAGGGGATTTTTTTTAAAAACAAATTTGCTTCCACAAATAAAATTCTGTTGTTTTCAACAAATCCTTCCCCGTGAATTTTAACACATGTACAAAATGTATTAGTTTACTAACTCTACTTGTCATACACTGGCAATGTCTTTAACATCTGGAAAGACTAGATAACATAAAATTAGGGCTCATTTGTCCATTATATACACTATATACACAATAAAATAAAACAAAATGCACAGAACATATAGGATTATGGTTTATCTTGTCTAACTACAGACTTACTGGCTTAGAGCCCTTGACACTTCCTTCTCCCTCCTCCCTGAAACAGCACATAGTATGTACTGCTCTGGAGGTGGTTTGACCATTCCATTTCCAAAAGATCTTTCATATGAATTTCAACAAAATGATACCTACAATGTGTGTAATTTTGGTACCTCTTTTCATACAAACAGGATATCAACTCTGCAAAGCAGATGTGCTTTCCCAGCTGGATAAAGGAGAAGTATGGAGAGAAGGAATAAGATTTCCTCAATACCAGATTTCAGGTGAGCTCTAAGGGCCTGTGCATCAGAAGAGGGTCTCATGGTATAGTAATATGTGATTGAATATTTTAACTTTAGGATTCCTTAAGTAAATTATGATTTCTTTAGGTTTACTTACATGAGTTATGATTTACTAAAATGTACCTGTGGATATTGGGGAAATTTTGTTCACATGTGTTTATTCCATATACTTCTCAAGCTTTTTCAAGGGTCATTGACATTGTGAAAGGGATATTCATTTGTTATCGGAAGTAAACCTTCACATGATCCTTGTCCTGGTCCTATTCTTGGAATATTTTTACCTCTTTTTTACTTTGCTGACATACCAAATTCTTTTTCTCATATTTCATCCCAAAAATCTTTTCTGATTGTAATGTCCTATAATGTTTTCTTATACCTAAAGTATTCATTAATTTGATAATCTTTCCCAGATAATTGTGAATGTGGGAAACATACTGAAAGAGATACTTGGAACTTTCCAAAATTTATACCCACTAATTGATATTCTCACAATTTATTTATTTATTTATTTTTAGTTACTAGAGGGAGGAAAAGTACCTTTAAAACATGTGAAATGATAGAAATGATAGACAACCAACTTACCTGTAGGAAAGACACTTCTAAAATCATTGCATTGGTAAGCTAAATCTTGTGAACCCCATATTCCAAATAGATGCCTAGGGAATGAATGATTTAGGAATTCAGTAAAATCACAAAATTGTAATTAATGTTGGGATTAAGTGCTAATCCAGCAAAAATCTGTGATAGTTTGAATTAAGGTAAAAATTAACCTAAACATGAACTCTTACCTGAGTTCATATAAAAAATGAATTGCATAAGCATGTTTCACATACATAATCTTTGAAACATCATGAAGCTCAAAATTAATCAGATACTTCTGCAATTAGATTGTTGTAATAGAGAATATCTATGTGTATGGAGTAGAATAATGTGTATATGAAAACAATATGGCAAATATTTTAATTGGAGACTGTCACTAGTGGATCAGTCTAGGTTTCATATGCACGGAAATGAAGAAATTCATTGTTTTGGAAAAATGTTTTACAGTCTCACATCTCATTCCCCACCACAGAGATCTCACACTCAAAAGAATTCCATTAAATGTAATTATTTACAAGAAGATTCATCTCATACATCCACACTGAACCAACAGGCATTTATTCACATGACAAAGAAATCCTATTTCAGGAAACCACCTCCAACAGTCCTCAGTGATCATTCATCTTTTAATCAACATAAGCATATTCACCTTAGAAGTAAATCATATGAATGTTCCCAAACTGCTAAAAATTGCATGCAATGCTCTGACCTCAGACAATACAATGGAATTCCCACTGGAGAGAAACTCCATAAATGTCATCTTTGTGGGAAACTTTTCAGTAGATATTTCCATCTTAAACGACATGAGAGAACTCACACTGGAGAGAAACCATATGAATGTCATCTTTGTGGGAAAGACTTCAGTCAATCCTGATCCCTAAAACATCATGAGAGAACTCATACTGGAGAGAAACCCTATGAATGTCATCTTTGTGGGAAAGCCTTCAGTCACTCCTCTTCCCTAAAACATCATGCAAAAACTCACAATGAAGAGAGACTATATGAATGTCATCTATGTGGGAAAGCCTTCAGTCAATATGCTCATCTTAAAGTATATGAGAGAACTCACACTGGAGAGAAACCATATGAATGTCATCTTTGTGGGAAAACCTTCAGTCAATCTTCTCTAAAACAACATGAGAAAACACATTGGAGAGAAAGCTCATGAATGTCATCTGTGTGGAAAAACCTTCAGTAAATATGCTCATCTTAAAGTATATGTGAGAACTCACACTGGAGAGAAACCCCATGAATGTCATCTATGTGGGAAAGCCTTCAGTCAATATGCTCTTCTTAAAGTAAATGAGAGAACTCACACTGAAGAGAACCATATGAATGTCTTCTTTGTGGGAAAGCCTTCAGTCACTCCTATTTTCTAAAACAACATGAGAAAACACACTGGAGAGAAAGCTCATGAATGTCATCTGTGTGGGAAAACTTTCCGTAAATATGCTTATCTTAAAGTATATGAGAGAACTTACACTGGCGATAAACCCTATGAATGTCTTATATGCAGGGAAGCTTTCAGTCGACATTCCTATCTTCAGTGACATGAGAGAACTCACACCAGAGAGAAATACTATGAATGTCTTACTTTTGGGAAAGGCTTCTTTCATCCCTCTTCCAATAAAAAAACTTGAAAGAACTCACACTGGAGATAAACCCTATGAATATCATCAATGTGTGAAAGCATTCAGTAATTATTCTAATCTTAGATGACATGAGACAACTAACACTGGAGAGAAGCCCTATGAGTATCATCAATGGGAAAGCTTTCAGTCAACATTCCCATCTTCAACAACCTGAGAGACTTCACATTGGAAAGAAACCATAAAATTGTCATTTATGTGTGAAAAACTTCAGTCAATTTTCTAATCTTAAACACCATGAGAGAACTCACACTGTAGAAAAACTGCATGAATGTTGTCTATGTAGGAAACCTTTCACTTGTATTTCTGCTCTCAGGCAACCTTACAGAATTCATGCTGGACAGAAACCATAATATCATATGTATGGGAAAACCTTAATTTTTCTGGCCTTAGACAATTGGAGATTACTCAAATGGAGAGAATCCCTATGAATGTCAACAATTTGAGATAGTCATCAGTCAATATTATTTTAAATGTAATGACTCACACTATAAATCTTTTGCATATTTAAGAGACTTCATCCATAGATTTAACCTTTAAACATACTGGAGAACTCACATTCTGAAGAAACATTGTTTTTAATGTGTTCAGAAATTCCTTTCATCATCCATACGTCTTCAGATAATCTAATAACATTCATACTGGTGAGAATCCATGTGCATGTTATGTAGCAAAGCCTTTAATTGATAAATAATATACTATGTGAGAAAGCATAATGTAAATATAATGGAATTGGAGAGGCCTCTTCTCCCACTCTAATAAGCTAATCAGAAAAATCAGATGTGAGGAATTCTACACCTGTACTCAATGTGGGATTGTCTTAATTCCTAATTTATCCTTTAAATTAAATGAGTGAAATCCAAAAGAGTGAAATACTAGGTTAGTAATCACTGTGCACTATCACTCCATAAAACCTAAGCCTTAATGTGCTAAAGGAAACTCAGTTTAAAAATAACCACAAAACATTAAATAAGAGGAAGAAGACTTCATTAGAAGGATGAAACTCCTTGAGCGATTCCCACAAAATTCATTGTGGGGAATGCAATGAAAAATCATGGGAAATAATATATTCAGTGAGTGAAAGGTTGTGTGCACCAGTAATTTTGTTTCTTTGATGGATAGTGTTTGAAGGGTTTGGGCAAATGATTGGGTAGCTGATGGAACACTTTGTGAATATCAACTGGAAATTTTATATGTTTGGTTATAGGAAAATGTCTCAAGTCTGTGATTTTGGAGTCTTTCCTACAGAAAAGAAAGTAGTCCTCTGGTTGCCTTTCCTGGGTCTGTGATTAAATATCTGAAGGGGCAGAACAGATATGGTCACTTTAGTCCTAATATTAGGTAAAACAATACTTCATCTCTGTGACTAGAATCTTTATCAGTGGGTGTGAGAATCATATACACAGTAGTTCACTGTGCCAGGCAGAGGTCCAAATCATTCCCACTTCCCATTGCTAATTTCCCAGTAGGAAGTATCCAGGGAAAATGCACTGGAATAATCATCTTGTTAGTAAAATATCTAATAGATTCCAAAACCTTCCATACCCATAGGCTATGTCATTATGATGTTTGACATTTGGGAATCTTGTCCTTGACATTAATTACTAAAATATTAAATTCCAGAGCATGCAAATATGGAAACTTTACAGCAAGTTTTTTTTGAAAAACAAATCAATTTTATTGATACATATTAGTAAAGAATACAATCCATCCAAAGTCTATTGTCAATGGTATTTGGCATAATCCCATTGTTGCTTATTCATCACTTCAATTATTATTAGAACATTTTCATTATTTCAATAATAGTAATAAACAAAAAAAACCAGAAAAACAAAAATTCATCATCTCTCAATCCCTCTATGGTTCCTCTAATGTACGTAGCTGCTCTTTTTTGCTATTCTTTCATATTTATTTATTTTAAAGAAGTTTAGTTGAGATAGAGACACATACCTTACAATCTATCCTAAGTGAATAATCAATGGTTCTTTGTATAATCAAAATGTTATGCCTTCATCACCAAAATAGTTTTAGAAAAATTTCATTACTGCATAAAGAAAAACTCATGGAAATGGATGTGGCTCATGTGATTGGGCTCCCATCTACCAAATAGGAGTTCCAGGATTCAATTCCCAGAGCCTCCTGGTGAAAGACAAGTTGACCTGTGTCATGAGCTGGGCAATGCAGTGTGCTGGGCCAAACAGGAGAGCTGGCCCATGCAGGATTGCTGGCCCACATGGAGTGTTGGCATGTGCTGAGAGCTGATACAGCAAGATGATGCAACAAAAAGAGAAACAGAGTAAAGACAATAAGAGATGCAGCAGACCACGGAGCTGAGGTGGCACAAGAGACTGAACACCTGTCTCCCACACCAGAAGGTCCTGGGATCAGTTCCTGGTGCTACCTAAAGAGAAGACAAGCAGAAACAGCAGAACACACAGATAGCAGACAGCAATCACAAAACAATGAGGGACAGTGAATTAAATAAGTATGTCTTTTAAAAAATTCTGTTGGAGGCATCTAAAAATAAAATTTAAATAAAAGACAAAAGAAACACTCCACACCTCTTAGCAGTCACTTCGCAATCCATCTATTGTGTCACAACCCTACATTACTAATCTAATTTCATCTTTATAAATTGAGTTATAGTTGCATATTAAATAAATGGAATTAAACAATTTTGAATTTATTTTTGTATATTGTGTGATAGAATAGTCTACCTATTTTTTGCTTTAGTTTTTTAAATTATTTTTTAAACTTACTTAGATCACAGAAATGTTATGTGAAAAATGTAGGGGATTAACATATGTCCCACTCACTACCCCTCCTGCACATTCCCACATTAACAACATCGTTTACTAGTGTGGTACCTTTGTTACAATTGATGAACACAGATTGGAGCATTGCTACTACATGTGGATTAAAGTTTACGTTATAGTTTAAACTCTCTCCCACACAATTGTGTAAGTTATGATAAGATATATAATGGTCTGTATCTGTCATTGCAGTGTCATTCAGGACAATTCCAATGTCCCAAAAATGCCCCCATATTACACCTATTTTTCCTCTGCCACCGTTCATTCCCCAATACTGAGGATTCTGAGTTGTTGATGCCCACTCCACCTATAATTGACAGGGGGCTTAGGTCCTATCAGGCAGATGGATGGGGCTATCTTGCTTGCAGTTGTACATTCTCTCCTTTCCTTGGGATGATTATTGTCCATCATCATTTGCTTGTTAGATGTCCTGGGTGAGTCCAATGAACCGGTGAATAAGTGTTGCAACCCTGTTGAGATTCAGGAATGAATGGGCAGATGGAAAGCCCACAGATTTAAGTGTCATGGACAAAAACTATCAACTCTAGTACTAACTATAGGTTCAAATAGAAGGGGCAAATCTGAGTCCAACTCTGTCACACTGGCAAGCATAAATTCCAAAGTAGGGCCTGTTGGCACGGCACCAAACTCCTGGACTGTCTGCTCTGCCCATAGTATATGTATGTCTCGAGAGCCCTCAGTAGCCCCACTATTTGAGGTCATATCTACTGTGGCAGTCAATGGGATACTGCTGAGATATGCATAAATGTAACCTCTGGGATGACTTCCCAACACACTTTGAAGTCTGTTAGCCATATAAACTCATTTGTATTTACCATTTCCTCCATTTTTTTCAAGGTCTTTTTCCAGTTGAATTGCTAGTTGGTGCTTGATAGTAATCCCTTGGTGCCAGAGAGGCTCATCCCTAGGAGTCTTATCCCATGCCAGTGGGAAGGTAATGCATTTATATGCTGAGTTTGGCTTAGACAGAGGCCACATTTGAGCAACAAGGAGGTACTCTGGAGGTAACTCTTAGGCAACTTAGAATACTAGGTTAACTTTCACATTCAAAAGAAAAGATTCATAAGGACAGTCACTGTCAAGGGCCAATCAGTGGTCTATCCTAATTCACTAGTAATGCCCTTATATTTAAGGGATTCTTGCTCTCCCATTGGTGAATGTGGCACAGTTCAACAAGATGGGAATTGAATATTCTTTCAGTTATTGTGTGGATCACCACCCATCATGACAATGCCCTATGAACATTGGAATTCATTCATATGTCTTATAAATTTGCCCCAGGTGAACTTCATCCCATGCATCCCACATCATTGACACCCTGCATCAATGACCCTGTCCTGCCAGAGTTGTAACAATTCTGTTATCCAAAAATTCATTAAAAATGAAGCAACATAACAGAAAACTAATAAAATAAAAAACTAATGGTAGTTTTAAAAATGGTAAAAATATAAAAAATTAAAAACAACTTGAAATAAATAAAAAATAAAATTAAAAAATGTTTGGCATTATGACTTTCATCACTGTAAGATCTATTGTCTGGAATGTAGTGCCATTTTCTTCCATTTATTCCCCCAATGCCTTATTTTTTTTTTTCATTTTATCTTCAAAGAAGCTTTAGGTAACAGAAAAGCCATGTAGAGAATATTGGGGAGCCCCATATACCCAACATCTTCCCCCTTTTCCACTTTCCCTTATTAATAACATTTTACATGTGGATGGTACATTTGTTACAATTGATGTACAAATATTGAAGCATTGCTACTAACCATGGTCAATGACTTACATTATGGTTTATATTTTGGACCATACAGTTTTATAAATTTTGATGAAATTTAACATGGCTTGTATCCCACAGGTAGTCAATGTTTCAATATTTATACCTCAACTGGAACAAATGAACCATCCTCAGTTCCCTTTTTATTACAACTTGCATGATATATTTTTTCTATCCATTTACCTTCAACATATTTGTATTTTGAATGTAAAATATGTCTCTTGCAGACAGCATATACTTTGTTCATGCTTTTTGATACATTTTACCAATCTCTTCCATTTGACTGAATAGTTGATTCCATTTTCATTTAAAGGCACTACTGGTAATATAGAAATTCCTTCTGTCATTTTTCTATTTTACCTTTGTAAGATTTATGCTGTTTTTGTCTCTCACTGTAGCATATATGGCTTTGACTTTTTCCCACAATGCTTTCAGTTCTTTCCCTTCTAGTCACAGAAGCATTTCATTTCTTTGTAATTACACAGCAAGACTTAAGAAATAACTGTGAGCTCATTACTGATAACAAAATGTATGGTTAGAATTCTCTCCCAGGAACTCTAATAATCTGATCTGCGAACTGCTTGACCACCTTTGTATCAATAGATCCCTTAGTAATTACTGTAAAAATGTCACTTCAGCCCTACTGACAAACATTGTAAATGCTCATTTTACATAGTTACTGTGAAAGTGTAACTTCTGCCTTGCTGGAAAACATGGTGAATATCTGGGCCTTGTTTATCTCTCTTGAGCACTGCACTTTTTAATCATGCTACCCCTTCACATGCCCTCTCTACATGCATATAGACATATGTTTCTTTGTTTGTATTGTGTTCTTTTGTTTCACACTGTGTTAATATTTAAAATGTTAACTCTTGAATTAACACTTGCTTTGTGGCAAGTGTGGCTTGAGCTTCAGAAGTGTCATGCTCTCTGCCTACTGCCACAGGTCAGGATTTGGCTATGACCAGTCTCAGACTCCCAAAGAGAGAGGTTCTCCCCTCTGGACCACTGAGGGTGAGACCCCACATAAGCCCCCTATTAAACACTCTTTGTTCAAAAAGCTTGACTTGTCTGAGTCTTTCTTTGGTCTGATGTATCTCTCTCAGTTTGGTGGGAATCTGTCATTTTACATGGCTCCCTGCTTGGAACATGCATTTCTATTTAATATTAATTTGCTTTCTTGTGTTATACCATTTTGGGCATCTTCCAAATTCTATGTGGATGTTTTTCATTTGTTTTTAACCCATGAGTTTAAAATGTAACATACTAAATATATAACAATTATCTTCAGTTTGATACCTACTTAACTTCAATAGCATGCATGTATACTATAAACCTCTGAACCCCCACCATTTTTTTATTTCTTACCACTTATATGTTTGTACATTTTATGTATAAAAGCCTTCATTTATCATTACCTTTTATGTATGTATTTGCATTTTAGCACATGTAAGAAACAAGAAGTGGAATTACATACCAAACAATACAATACAATAACGCTGGCATTTACAATTAGCCAAACGGTTACCTTTATGCAGACCATAGTTTCTTTAGGCTATTTTGAAGCACTTTGTAGTGTACTTCCATTTCAGTGTGAAAAACTCCCATTAGCATTGCTTAATGTCTTAATTTCTCCCTCATTTTTGAAAGAGTGATTCACTATATGTAAATTTTTTGCTAGCAGTTATTTTCCTTCAGGACTTTAAGTATTTCAGCCCTATGCCTTCTAGCCTCCATTGAGTTCTGATGAAAACTCAATCAGTACTTAATCTAATTGGGACTCTGTTATATGTAAAATGTTGCTTTTCTCTTGCAGCTTTCAGAACTCTCTCATTATCCTTTGCATATTTGGTAGTGTATTCAATGTATGGTGGGGTATATTTTTTTCATGGTTATCCCAATGGTAATCTTTGAGCCTCTTGGATTTGCATATTTATACCTTCTTATAAGTTTGTGAAGTTCTCCATTTTTATTTCTTTGAATATCCCTTCTGGACCTTTATATCATTCTTCTCCATCTGACAGACCCATAATGTGTATATTGGTATGCAATTGATATTTTAGCCTATTTTCACTTTTAACATTTCTTTTTCTGCTCCTCAGCCTGACTCATTTCAAATATCTTTATTCAAGTTCACTGCCAGCTCTAATCTGCTCTTGAAACCTTCCTGACAATTTTTCATTGCAGTTACTGTGGTTGTCAATTCCAGTCCTATTATTTTGCTACTTTAAAGTTTTTCTATTTACTTAAACTCTCATATTGTCCATTTATTGTTTTTCCGGTATCATTTAGTCCTTTACCTGTACATTCATTCACACTCTTTAGAAATTTTAAGACCTCTTTTTAAAAGATTTTGTTCAGTATGTCCACATTCTCATCTTTGCCATTGGTATTTTCTGTATTTTTATTCTCTTCCTTTGAGTGAACCATAATTTCCTGTTTCTCTGTTTGTATTGTGTTCTTTTGTTGCACACTGTGTTAATATTTAAAATGTTAACTCTTGAATTTATGCCTGGGGTGTATTTTTTTTTCCATTTTGTAACAGTTGAGTTACAAAGGTTAGAAGATAAACATTTTCTTGGACTTCAGACTTCCTATCAGGAAGGTTTGTTTGCCAAAGGCAAATGTAGTGTGCAGGGTTTTCCTTGTGTTTTATGGTCTCTCTCTTGTCCTGTGGCTTTGTTAGTTGTTTTGGAGTTCCACTGTTTACCGGAGTTTGGTTGTCTGCTCTCTTCCTTGGATATAGACTGCCCTCTCCTGAGTATGTGAAGCTGGCAGGTCTTTGTCCCAGACTGCCACTTCTATAGTTTTTACACTCCTTTGCCTCATGCTGCTTTTGGGTAGAATGCAAATTCTGATAGGAAAATCACACCAGGGATGAGTTTCCCAAGTTGTTTCCCAACCATAACAGATCCAGGGACCAATGAAGGGGGTGCAGACTTGCTCCAATTTGTCCTGTGGAGGAGGACAGTAAAGACAACAAAAGCTTCTTGGATGGCTCCCTAAAGCTGAGCTTTCCTAGCCTGCCAATCAAATGCAGCACTGCAGCTCACTCCTCGCACAGCCCTGGGGAATTCCTGCTTCTTTAATCACCCCTGCCTCTGCCCCAGTCCAGGAAAGATTGAAACATTGTCTACTATCACCTTTGTCCAGAGCAGATTGAAAAAATAACTCCCCCCCAGAGTCAGTACCCAGTGATGGGAATTTGATATCAAAAGCTGTCATCAGTGATCAGTTGTGCCTCCCCTGTTCTTAAGGAATAGGAGTTTTACATCCTTTCTGTCAGTAGCAACTAGCCAGGGATGGTACCTCATGGGGGTGGCCTACTGTGAGATTGTAGGATGGGCAACAGCAGCTGCTACTCAGAGACAGCAATTATAGTTCTTTACCATAGTTTATTGGCCTTTTCCTCCTGCTCTTCCCTGGATGTTGCATAGTATTCTTCTGGACTCTGTACATTTAGAATAGGTGTTTCAGATTGTCCTTGCCTGTTTTATCGCTGTGGTGGAAGGATTGAGTACTAAAACTCCCTACTCTCTCATCTTCCCAATGTCTCATAAATTTGTTTTCCCCTCCAGGTCATCATCTTCAATTCTAATGATCTCCTGAATAATGACTGTCCTCACACTCACCACAATATTATTTTTGGAGGCCTGTTTGTAATCCTGGTTCCAGAATCAGAAGAGGTATAAAAAGCCATGTGCCAGGGTACTTTATGCCAGGCATTGGAAGCCCCAGCCTCACTGATCTGAGGATGAAACCAGCTAGCCAACTCGCTGGAATTCATGGGGGATTCTCAAGGTCCCATTGATAGATACCCTTCCTCCAGAGGATGTAGCCATCATGCCATGGGTACCCCAACTGTGGGTCATTACCTCTACCTGGGATGGTAGACATGAGGCAAACCTTCAGTTTAGCCCACAAGCCCATCAGTCCTGTTTTACTCAAGACACCATCATACAAAATGTATTAAATAATGACTAAAATAATTGACAAAAATCAACCAATTCCATTCCATAGTTTACAAGGTACTCTACTTGCAGCACCAAAATCAGTGGAACAAGTTGCTCTGTAGTGCCTCTTGGGAACACAAGCTTAGTCACAAAAAAAAAGTCTTTTAGTAAGTGAGTAGTTTATTACTTAGCACAAATCACCCAAAGAACAGGGGAAAAGATTCAGTCATGGCCAGTGTCCCAGGTAGGCCAACTGCTCAGGCCAGAGTTGGTAGATGGCTGCTCTACGTGCCTCACTAGGAAAGGAATGACTCTGTACTCTTTCAGTTTTGAGAATTTATACACTCAGAAGGAAGAGGACAATAAATCTTGACATGTTTGTTCTTACTCATTTCACAATCTGTAATGTTATACACTCACATACACTGAACAATTGGCATTATGGTAAATCACAGTCACCTTGATGGTTCTTTATTAACAGCAGGCCTAATAAAATGCCAGAAAAGATAGCCATTGTTCCATGCAATGATTTAATGGAATTAAAAAGAGTATTATAATCTTTAGACTTTGATTAGTAGCAATTGGTTCATGAATTGTAACAAATGAGCAACACTAATCTAAGTTGTCAATAATACGGGTAACCATGTGTGGGTGCAGGGATGTTGTATCAGGGCTCCCAATACTTTCATTGTATTTTTTCTGTAAATATGAATCTAAACTTCTCTAAATATAAAGTTTTAAAAAACCACACTAAAGAAAAAAGAATAAATGTAAAAGACTATTATGATCACTAATAAAGTTTGGTTGATTACAGGGATCTTCTTTCACATGAGGTGAGGAAGTGACCTTCAGGCTTAGCTATGAAAAATTTGAAGGAGGCAGCCATGCAAAGTGCTAAGGAAAGAGATTTCTCAGCAGAAGTCATGGGAAGGGCAAATGCCTAAAATGGGGAAAGCAGTTCCCAGTTCAAGGTACAGAAAAGAGAGTGGGGAAAATTGGTTAGGGATGCAATTGGACAGCTGAGATTAAGGCAGATCACATGGTAGGACACACAATAAGTTTGAATTTTATTTACAGAATCTATATGGAGAGGGGTGGGAGCAGGGCAGAAGCAGCAGGATGAGCAAGTCATGTTTCTGGGCAAGTTAGCCCCTATTTGTTATAAGCTAAGGAAAACACAAATAAGAAGATGTTTTTGCCTAACTTATTGAAACTATCCTAAATGTTGTGTCTCAGGGAAATATACCGATTGACGGACAAGGTACTAGAATAAGAAAATATTACTAAGCCTATTTCAGTTGGCCTTGACTATGTTACTTCTCATCTTGTCCCAACAACCTTGCTCAATCCCCACAGATGTCTCCTCTCCTGCTCTCTGGCTTTCACTTTGGTACATAAGCATGCTCTCCCCTCTCTTTGTATCTCATCCAAAATTGAGATAACCACACCACTGAAAGCACTGCTCCCTCACTCTCCTCTCAGAGCTAAGGTTCTTAGATGAATATTAGGCCATTACCTGGCACCATTTACTCATTTTCAATTAAACCAGCTGTGATCCTGTCACACTTCAGCCAACTACTTCAATGAAACTGCTCTTCTAAGGTTACCATTTACATTCAAGATCTCAAATGCAATAGACACATGCATTTCTTTATCTTCTTGATATTTTCTTCCTGGTTTCTCATCATTGTTTATAGGTTTGATTATGTTCTTCCCTACCACCACCTTGGCTTGCCCATGTCATCTTTTTTGAATGCTTCCTACCCCTTGGTTTCTTTCTTCTCAGTGTAGTCTTCCTCTATTTATCCCTCTCATGTTGTTGCCCCCAAGCTTCAATCTCCTGTCCATATGTCCCTCACTCTACACACTCTGAGTTTCCACATCCAAACCATGGATTCAACTGAATCAATATGCAAGTGAACCCAGCCCTTCACATCTAGCAAGAACTGTCTCCTTAACCCCACATTTGAATTTCCAGTTGTACTCTCATGGATACTTCAAACTAAAGCTCTTCCCCCAAAGTTCTGGCCCCTCTTCCCAGTCAGGGTGAATATCACCCCCAATGCTCTAAGTCAGAAGATGGAAGCTTTCCTTGACATGTCCTGCTCTCTCATTCATTGATGTAGTTAGTGATGATGTGTCAACTCTACTCCTTAAATACATTTTCTTAATTTCTCTCCTCCTCCCTGTTCTTCATACCATATATTTAGCCCAAGTATTCATTATTTGTAACCTGGCTCTCTATCACAAAGTCCCTACTACTTCCTCTCTCTCTTCTCTGGCCTCTCTCCAATTCATCATCCATATTGTTGCTATTAGAAAATACAACACCCTTATCAAAAATCTTTCAACTGTTTAAGTATTCTGCACAGTAAAGTCCAAATTCCTCAGCATTTCATACCAAAAATCTCTTGGACTGGCCACAGTTCATCTCTCCAGCCTCACCCCTACCATCTTATCAGAGCTATGTTTACACTAGAGGCCAGCATATTCTAAACAGGGTACTGAGGAGAAATTCTCAAGTTATTAATCATATTCTGGTCAAATAATTTGAATTTGTGAAAGTGGAGAAATTGGTTTAAACACAGTAATGGGCATTGAGAGCATCCAAGAAGGGAAGAGAATGTAAATTTTGAGAACTGAACTCCTGACTTTCATTGGAAACCCATTATCTCTAGGAATTCAGTTTAGAAAATGTTACTGAAGGCATTTGGAAAAACTTATAACTGTTCCTAGAATATGCTATGCTGCCTTACTTCTCCACCTTTGTGTGGGGTACCATCTATTCATTAATTTACCCTTTTGTTTTTTCATTAAAAAACATTCATTGTACTTCAACTGAATATTAAAAGTAGTAAAGGTTAGACATTCAGAGGAAGAATATGATCTACATGAGCCAAATTAGTAAACATGTGCTTAAAACAAGCAGGCTGAGGGAAATGGATGTGGCTCAAGTGATTGGGCTCCCATCTACCATATAAGAGGTCCAGGGTTTGACTCCTGGGGCCTCCTGGTGAAGGCAAGCTGGCCTGCTTGGCAGGCGGGCCTTAGCAGAGAGCTGGCCTATACAGAGTGCTGGCCTGCACAGGAGAACTGGCCCACATGGAGTGCTGGCCCATGTGGAGAGCTGGTGCAGCAAGATAATGCAACAAAAAGAGACACAGAGCAGAGACATTAAGAGATGCAGCAGACCAGAGAGCTGAGGTGGTGCAGGAGATTGAGTGGCCCTATCCCATGCCAGAAGGTCCCAGGATCAGTTCCCAGTGCCACCTAAAGAGAAGAGAAGCAGACACAGAAGAACACACAGAGAGCAGACAGTGACCACAAAACAATGAGGGGATAAATAAATAAATAAATAAATAAATCTTTAAAAAAAACCAATGATGCTGAATGCTATGAACTTGGCAGTATAAAGTGGGGGAACTGAATTGGGGAATATCATGAGACAGTAACGTTATCCTCTCATTCTTTACAGTGCTTGCTCTGAAATATGTGTAAGAGTTTTATTTTAGGTATTTTGAGGCTTAGATGATAAGTATGCATGTATTTACATTTATATTTTCTTCATGCATTGATTCTTTTGTTATGAAATAAACATTATCACTAGTAATATTTCTTGTAAAGTCTATTTTCTCTGATACTAATATAACTATTCCAGTTTTCTTATGGTTTCTGTATGAGTGGTATATCTTTTCCCATCATTTTATTTTCCCTCTATTTGTGTCTTTGAGTCTAAAGTGGGTCTCTTGTAGACAGTATGTTCTTAGAACTTGTAATTTCATCCAGTGTGATGATCTCTAACTTTGGCTGGGATGTTTAGGCAATTCACATTCAATGGAGTTGTTGACATTTCTGGATTTATATATCCTGTATTAGTAGTTATTTTCTATGCCTCCTTTCTTGTTTTTTCTTCTCTTCCTCTTGACTGTCTTCATTTGTGTGTTATTATTTATTGTACCATTTAAATTGATTTTACTTTTAATGTTTACTTTAGTTATTCTTTTGGGATTCAAATTGAAATATTGGAATACATCTTATTTTATGACAATCTATTTCAGATTTCTGTATTTCTAATTCCAGAAATATAGAAACATCATTCCAATGTACCTCCATT